>WTSP01022970.1:0-14549 GCA_025331215.1 Actenoides lindsayi
GAAGATGTCAGACCACACAGCACTCCACTCATGCCTATCTCTCCGTGTCCCAGCTACACAGGAAGTTCTTAACCAAAGATTAACTCAACCACATTGTACAGGTATCGCTCCTGTCACCAGGAATGTGTGCAACAAAGGGACACTTAATTCCATTTCCAGCAGGCTGGGTGCCTAGCTTGGCCCATTGCAGCCGAATGCTTGAAGGACCAAGGCCCCTGGAGCAGTCCTGGCTTGACTGCTACTTTCTCACTAGGGCATGAAAAGACAGCAACATTGAACATCAGTGGCTGTTTTAAAAATGCAGTTGCTAATGGTGATCTACTGCAGCAACAACAATCTGCAGCACACCTTGGACCTGCATTTTAGTCTGTTGAGCTCTCTCTATGGCCAGATTACTGTTCAGTACAAGTAGGACTAAAGTGTGTACATTCAAAGACCTTTTTATTCTTATTTTTTTTCATTTCCTCAGTTCTTAGTGTTTTGATTCACCATGTTTATATTGTAATATTATCGTACTTGAAGCTTTAATAGTTTAAGAACAACATATATTAATCACTGCCTTCTTCTACTTATCAGGCTGTTATCACAAATAAAACCCTAGCTGAACAAATAATGTCTCACACATTAAACTAAACATAACACTAGTAGAAGGAAGTATTTTAGTACTAGTGCACAAGTTTCATTTTTACTGGAGATAGTGATGTTTATAATGAATAGATTTGCTTCAGAAAGCACTCAAAAACATCCAATGTATCATTCAGAGTCATTTCAAATTGTCTAAAACTACAAAAATTCTATAGAAGCAAACAACACTAGAGGTGTACTCTCTGGGAAAAAAAAATTTAAAAAATCTTAAGATTCCCAACAAATCTAACATAAATAATATCTTCTTTTCGACCTGGAATTTTGCAGATATTTCCTTTCACTGCCATTCTGAAATGCTTTCTTTGGGAAAAAAAAGAAAAAAAGAAAAAAAAAAAGAGTGATGGTGGGAGGAGGGGGTAAGGCTTAATTAAAAGATAGCCAGCATTTCTTGGAACTGGTACTTGTACATCCACATTGAAGTGACTTTGTCCTGTGAATGGCAAGATCACTTCAAAAAGGTTTGTTATTCACTAAATGACAGTACTCAGACAACAGCACCACTATATTGTTTTACATTAGAAGTGCTCTCCACAATCTGAATTCTCCTTCTGGAATTGATTTTATCTTCTAACCTCTGTATTATTGTGTGAGAACATGTAGGAATGTCTGGCTTTATTTATCATTTCTGTAGCTAATCAGAAATTAACTGGAATCTGCCTGCCTTGAAGGACTGGCTATAGATTTCTTTTGCTGCTGCCAGTGGCTTAAATTCAGGCTGGGAGTTAGGGACTGATCCTAACACCGTTGAATAGCCACCCTCTCTGAGCCTGGAGAAGGCATCATGTTTTAGGTTCAAACCAAGGGCTGTTCCAGCCCAGTTTCGCCTGGATCCAGAGGCCAGATACACACTCAGAGAAGATGTTCACATAAAATATTGGTTTCAGACCATTTCTGATAACAATTGAAAGTGATAACTATTGTCCAAGAGTAATCCAGTCCATCTATGAAGTGAACCGATTTCATTCTGGCTCCTAGTGGGCAGATACCAAAGTAATAAAAAAGGCTGCTGAAATATGCTCTCAGCCCCGTGGGCAATTCTCGTCTGGTGAAGCAGAGACTGAAAGGACAAGGTGGCATGAAGTAGTTCAAAATGTTGTTGCACCAGTTCAAACAGTTAAGTTGGAAATCTTTCTTCCCGAGTCTTTACGTGCATTTTCTTCTCATCTCTTGAAATCTGTTTGGTAAGATAGTGACTGGGTGATAATGAGTGCTATCCTTTTACTGCTCTTGTTGAATGCGTTGGTTAATTGTGCACAACACTTTGAAGATAAAGCACTGTGCCGTTAATAAACACAGTCTGATGATTCTCTCATGGCTTTTTTAGCACTTCTCTTACTTTGTCCAAGGTGTAAATACCTCACTGCAGCTACAATCGGCCAGGCTGTCTGGCTGCACGGGCCACATGCTGGTTTCAGCTGAAGACTTTCGCATCAATTGTTCCGTGACTGTTCCCCTCCATTGCCAACACATCGCGCTGTCTCCTGCTGTTGTTTCCTTGCTTGCTTGTTCAGAGCCAGGATAAGGGAATTTCAATGATTTCTGGTGAAAAGGGTCCTTCCTTTACAGCAGGCTGTCATTTCCCTCTGCCTAATACACAAAGAAGGCAGCCAACAGGAGCGCAACTGCTTTCATTGGCTGCTAACAGCCTTTGAGTGGAATAAAATGACGAAAAGAGAAGAAACACTAATTTCCTCTGCACTCTCCTCACCCTGCCTCAGAGTGACATTACCGAGGCAATTTTCTTGGAGGAAAGAAAGAACCTTCCTTTTCCTGGCCACAGGAGTGTGACAGAAGAAGCTGCTGAAATCAGCTGTTAGCACAGATTGATATGTTTTTTCACACTTAAAAAGACCTTTGATTTAGTTTTTCTCTCTCAGACTTCCGCAGCACATTTTTTTTGGAACAACGACGTATATTGCCCTCACATGTAATCGCAAGCATGCACCAGTTTACAGGTATTCATAACCCGGCAAAGCACCATGTGAAAACAAAGAAACAACGTGAAAACTTAGCTGTCTGTGATATTAAACCTTCTACAAGGCACCCATGTCAGCCTCACTGGAGCTGAGACCTGCTCCATTAGATAACAGAAACACCAGGCTCATGAGAAGTGACCCTGCCAACACTTACACATGTGCTTTGTTTTAAACCTATAGAAACACTCCCGTTTGGGCTATCAATGTGCCCAGAGTTAACAACGGGCTGCAAACATTGGTGAGATCAAGACTTGAGTCCATCCCCTCTACCAGCCACCTCAGGACACCAAACCTGCAGAAGTTCTCAGCGAGTCACATATCTCAAAGATCCAGAGAAAAACAAGATTTTGGCTGTAGGCTGTTGTTGTTGTTGTGAATAATACCTAAGGCAACTAAAAATGAAGCAAAAAATCTCCTTCAGTTTACTGCGCACAACAGTCACTTTCCTGCTTATGCGGTTATAGCACACAGAAAGATAGGATAATAAAATCATTAAAATTATTCAGCTCTGTAGCTGATCCTGTGGCTCTTTTTCAGAGTCTAAAACTGTGACAGCAACGATCTGAACCCTTTCCCGTGCTGGAAACATACCTAAATCTCTCTCCTTTTTCAATTCCTTGATACTTAACAGCTTCACTGATATCACATTTTTTTCCTCTATGAGGACACTGGTTTGGCTAGTTTTACCTCTATACCTATTTTTACAAAATTTCTAAGACTTTAATTTTAACTTAGGAATTTAATTATTTTTTTTAGGAATTTAATTTTAATTTTTCACAAACCTGAAATCAGGTCATAGTTCAAAATTTATTCTGGGGGAACCGATAAAAATCCAAACCATCACTGCATAAGCCTTATTTCCCAGGGAAAACATGGTAAAAACAAGAATGTATGTCAAGCCACAAAAGCTTCTAAAGGATTCAGTAACAGATGTAGTACATAAAGTTATTTTTCTTTCTACCCTTCCTTACCAAACTAGATTTTAATGTGCTCTATAGCAATACTTATCATAAGCCTGTGATACAGTGTTATGATCAATGACGGTAAACATTTTGAATATGATGCTATTAACACACAGAAGTCTTCTGTCTGCTGAAATTATACCAAAGTATTCCATTATAAGGTCAAAAATGGTTTTGACCTCCCCATCTGCTACAGTTCTGGAGATTTATTGAATAAAAAAGACAAAAGTTCTAAACACTGAGCAGATCTATTTTAAGAAGTATATTTATCACAAATCTAATGTGTTGGGCAACTAATAACATACATGTGTGCACTGTGCTTGCCAGAATATATCAACATTTCCAAATAGTTAACGCATTTACAATTAAAATCATGTATTTGCCAAATGTTTGGTTGTTTTTCTTTATTTTATTACAATGATGATTTCTCTTCTGGTTGAAATGCAGAACAAAATTTCCTGAATATCAGAAGTAAAACATTAGGGAGAGATTCTAACATCTGATAAAGCCTCATTCAGCTCTCAGTCATCCAATATTGCTTAGATAATATCAGGCTTGTCATTGTTGTAGGAGGCCTAACAGCATCCTAACAAGGAAAACTGAAATGAGGCTTTAAAACCTGCCTCTTACAAGTCTCCTGCTTGTCAGTCGCAATTCTCCAGCCATTCTTCATGTTGCATGATTTCTGGCTTCTGCTGACCCTGCTGGTGCCTCCGTCCTTCTGTAAGTGATGGAGGCAGGAGAGGCGGATGGCAGCAGGAGTTCGCACGCACAGCACTCTTACGCCCCACGGTATTCAGAAAGCTTAATATGTGAACGTTCCTACTGCATTATTGACTTCTGCTCTGGGACTGGCCTGAGGGAGGAATCTTACAGAAAAATAGATGATCAAAGAAGGATTAAAACTGCACTGCCTTTTTGTAACATTCTCATTCTTAAGCCTCCCACCTTATTTGAGCACAGACAGCTGCGACTTCAGATGAAAGTAGGAGCTGAAGCTCAGGTACTGTTAAAAACACAGATTTCAGAAGAGAAAACACAAATGAAGCACCTGCTGATTGCTTCTCCATGACTTCTTTTTCCTTGTAACAGCAAGAAGGGATGTTGAGGCTGACCCGTTTGTTGATCTAGTGACCTGCTGCCTCTGTGTTCCACTCCTTCACCCTGTTCCAATCCATGTGCCGCTGCTGGCACTATCCTGACCTTGTGGGAAACCAGTTCTGGGAGCAGTATCATTAGGCATTCTGGAAACAGAAAAAATATATCACTTTTTCTTAGTCTTTTGTGATGGTTGTCTCCCAAAAGATGCTCATTATCAGATCAGATATGTACCGGAGCTGGGCCAAGAGATACTGGGGAATTACATGATCAGAAGCAGGGAAGGGGATGAGGGCCATCAATCATGAGAAAGAAGTTAGACCAATTTAGCCATAATGTGAACCCCCTCCTAAAGATATTAATTATCAAGGACATGCTGGGAGGGGAAGGACAGTGTAACAGAGGGACAAGGTGTTCATTAATCATCATTTGCTACTCTCTGTGTTCATTTGCTCACTTCCATGTAGCACCATGCTGAGAGTACTGCTTGGGAGAGGCGCCAAGGGTAGCAGCAATGCAGTTACAGTGAAGATTTGGGAGGTGGGAGTTGCCAGCTATAAGCTCCAGTTGCTGCTTTAGTATCTCTCTAGATGCACATGACTTCAGACTCAACCCCCTGGCTCCAGCTTCAAGCCATTGGATGAGAGACAGCTGCCCCAGGAGTCACAGCACTGGGTTAGAGCTGCACTGACTGGGTATTTTAGTTTGGGCACTGGTAAGGTAAGTAGGACCTGGCTTAACTCCATCATGTAAAAGAAGCATAGCTTTGTCTGGTTAGACCTCTACATATATGTTTGGCTATTTTCTTTAATGGCAGGGAAGTTTATCCTCCTGGACACCTATTTTGCTGGTTAATTCCAGTTATATTTTATTACTTTTATATACTTTTCCTCCTCAGTTATAACGAAAAAAAATAAAAGGAGGCTAAATGCAAAACAAAGCAATTCCAGCAAGACTAAATAACATCTTCAGGGTACTATAGCATTGGCATTGATCATTTAATCATAGTAGGCTTCACCTTCACTAGAAGCATGGCCAAACTTAAAGAAGAAAAACCATGTACTGCCCAGCTCCCCTCCTCCCTTACCAGCACGGCTCAATTCTACACCATTTCAGTGCACCATTTCCCCATAGCCCTTTTAGCTCAGAGCTCCAAGTTTCATAAACCAGCAGCACAACTTGCAGAGCACCTGAGGTGATCTTTCCACTGTATTCACTGCTGGTATGGGCTCAGCTGAAGGATTATGGTTGCTGTTAAAAACTACATCTTAAGGATGAAGCTGTCCACTTACACAAGTCTAGAAAATATTCAGTGATCTAGAAAATTCAGCCTACATGAGTAGCTTGAATGAATGAGGGAGGAGCAGTGTAAAGAAATGAAGGCTTAGAGAAGGCATAATCACAGTTTTCAAATACATGAAGGGTTTTTGTGAAGAGGCAAGAACAACCTACCTGCTTTCAGCATCCTTGTTAACATAAGGAGCAAAGTATTTCATCTGCAGCAAGGAAGATTCGCATGGGATATCAGGATTACAGTAACAGCTAAGCAGTAAATAGATGGCCTGCAAAATGCAGCAATGGAGATTTTTAAAAGACGTGCAAGCACGTCAAAATTTACCTATAGGTGTAGATGATACTGCTCCAAGTCAGGTGTATGTACTAGATACCTCAGAGGTCATCTCCAGCCCTCTGGGTCTGTGAACCTCCGTGCGTGAAGTGGCACAATAGATGCAGTCCCAGCAAGAAGATCACATGTTGCAGAGGGTCGTTGGTGTGGGACTTCTGTACCCAGTGGTGCTTGTTTGTGTGACAAGCACCACTCTGGCTGTGGCTGAGTATAGCAACCTTTTCTCCTTTTTAAGATAAATTTGAACTGAAATGTATTTATGCTGTAAGAGTTTTCTTGAAGGGAAGAAAAATTCAGAGCTATCTAAAAGATGATCAAATTCCTGATTTTTCTGAGCAAGACAGTTCTGTAGTTGATTTGATGCGACTAAATTTTGTTCAGCTCTCGCAATTTTATACCAGGGTTTGTGTTCTGCCTTGTCTCAATGGAGCAGAGTTTCTGCAAGCATTATTAGGGTGAAATATAGCTGCAGCCTCAGCTATTAATTGCTTTGGAAGTGAAGACCCAGGCTTTCTTACACTGCATCCAGGGAAGGAATATGAGCACAGATTCAATGCATATGTATACATATATATATAAAAACCAGAGTCATTGGATAACTGAGCTTCTGAATTTTGTACTTGCAGAAACCTATACAAACTCTCACAATTAATTTCAGATTGCATGAGTTCCAGTTATCTGATGTGGCTGTGATAAACATGGGGGTTATTACATTCTGAGTTGTTGTCCAGAAGAAAATAACTTAATCTTCTAATAAACTAAAACATGAAAAAAGAAGGCATTTTTGAGACCGACGCATAGATGACATTGAGATTTTGCAATATCCTGATGAATGAGGGCTGTTTACTGCAGACAAAAGACAGCGACTGCATTTTGGCCAGTTCTTTGTAGCATCTCTCTCTGAGGACAAACACTGCTTTATTCTGGCCTGGGTCCAAGTGAACAAACTGCCTTCATCAAGAACATTTCTTTAGGTACTCTGACACAGTGGCAGAGGCACTCAAAATGTGATTAATGGCAATAGGAGATGATAACAAATGCTTTTTCAGCTGTATGCCACTTTTCTTAAACCAGAGATTTGGACGTGTACTGACCAGCTATTTCACCTATGTATGCAGGGCAGTTTTCATATGGCAGATAGAAATTGTGTTGGGCTTCTGATAGACAAAAGTATCAGAGAGAGGTAGGGTAATCAAAACTCTACTAGTCCATCTTTGTGCTGTTATCTAACCAAAATCATTTGATTTGAATATCCTAGGCCTCAGTACAAACCTCATGATTTATTTATGCCAAAAGCTGCTTTTGGAAACACTCATCCTTTCACCATCTCCCATGAGCATCAAAATGTCCAGAGTGTCTAGCGGGATGCTGTGCATTTATTTTTCAAGTTGCTTGTGAGGCAAGCAGTGTTAAGTAACAGAAGTTTCCCGTTGATTACCCCATTCCATCTCCTCCCTGTAGCAGAAACAGATAGGACGTGATTTTTCTACCAATTTCATTGACATGAAAATAACCACTTTTAAAATCAGGGCTAATGAGCTAGAAGCGTACAACAAAAAGATTGTTCAAAACCTGTAAATATGGACACTGAAATGCAGCTATTTGACATGCCGAGCCACAACAGTGACACATGATTTATTGATTAGTTGCCATCACATTATGGAAGCTCGGCTAGTCATTTAAAATACCCATATTATCTTGGAAATCTTCCTACAAATAAAAAGGTAACATACAGCCTCTGTGTTAGTAGTCAATACTTTTATTTTTCTATCTTAACTGAAGTGTCATTGGTGAATTCTGATTGGTCTAAGCCTTTTGAAATGATAAATGCTTCTTTAACTCTGTTGTACCATAGTAAACTCCTACGATATTAGCTGTATGATTAACTACTGTAGTCCAGATACACTTGAATAGCATAAACAGAAAAATTCTGCAATATATATTCAGAAAATATTAATTACAGACCATCTGAGGTTACTGATGTAAAAAGATGAATTATTTCCAGCATCGAATAGTGAAATCTGATTTTCTACTTCTGAACAGAACACTGTAATCATGTACTCTTACTTGTAATTGTCTTCCCACAGTCTAGCTCTCCATAATAAAACTAGTTCAAATATTAGTAGATAATGAGATTCTATTATTTTTTTCTACAATATAGATATATTTAGAGCATCATGCATGGCAGTTAACCAATTCCAATAGCCAGTTTTCCAACCAGTTGCAGAATTAGCAATACCACCGACTGTAAGCACATTGGCTGTGGTTGAAAGGAATGGTTACTGTGTGACAGCAGAGCAGTGGCTTGGGAATTTATCTAGGCAGCTGCCTTAATTAAAGTTGGAAATGCTGGTTTGTCTGGTTTATATATATATACAGGTGTGTGTGTGTGTTTGTGAAGGGTCTATTTAAACAACAAAGGACAAGGAAAAAATGGGCAGGGCCAAATGTTAGTTGTCAACATTTTTCATTCATTTTCATTTTAGCTACATTTGGAAACCACATTAACTTTCTTCTTCTTCTTTTTTTTTTTTTTTAATTAAATTCTCTGGAAAATTCAAGGTAGCATTCAAAAATATGAGCACTGCCGATAAGAATTTCTTAGTTACCCAAGTATCTCTTAACTGGGCTCACACACAATCAGGTACAACCAGGGCAACGTCAGAACGCCAAGCCTTTTGTGCGAGGGCTGCTACTTGTAATAGTTATACATATGCATATAGGCATTGCACACATCCATATAAGGCTTTCTGTGGATTCCAAATGGAAATTGAATCCTGGGCCTGCTGGTTTTCCATTTCATACCTTTGTGCAGCAATTTATGTCTGTAGCAAAGTATATGCAAGATGTCTGCTAAACTAAACCAAAGCAAAATTCTGACTGGATAACATTTTGCACAGTGTTAAACAAATGTATCAAGTGTGGGTTGGTCAGAAATACCAAAAACCACTTTCTCTGGGTGGCTCAGATATTTTCCAATATCAAAGGAAAAAAAATAAAGGGAATCATACAATTTTAGATTATTTTACTCATAAATATTTTTTTTTCTGGATTGTTGGAAAATGATCACCGAGAAATCCATCTACGAAAAAAATAAATAAATAAATGCCCAAATACATACAAATTGATCTGCCATGTGAGTTTGGTGCAAAGGGCATAAAAGTCAAGATGTGCACAGTGACATTTCAGAAATCTAATAACACCTTAGATTTATCTGGCACTTTTCATCCAGAAAAAAGTAGATTCCAGGCTGATTTATGGACTGTAAAAATATAAATATGTATACTTGGGTCATTTCAGTCACTAGCAGAAGATGATGTGGTGCCCTATCATGGAATCACAGAATCGTTTAGGTCAGAAAAGACCTTCAAGATGATCAGAACCAGAGACATCAGGTGGAGGGTGAAAAAGTCTTGTTGAGCTCTTGTTCATATCACAACCAAGAAACTAAAACTACTCAGGTGGTGTCCTACTTCTTGTGCTCTTTGCATTCCCATCATTGATATAAATTTCTTACAAAGGATGGTGGTAGCAGCAATGCTAGGGCATGCTGAATCTCAGCTACTGCTGTTTCCTGGTACAGCAGATGCATTGCTGCTTACACGAGGAAGAATCCTTTCTCCTTTCTTCCCCCTCCCCACTCTTCTGAAGAGAACTGAGATGTTGGACATCCTCAAGCAGGATGGAAGCAGGTTGCTTGGACATGTGAGAACACAGGACTATCAAAATATTCTGCACATGTGAAGTGCAATTTCAATATTTTTAAGGGGTTTGAGGTTCTGTTTTAGTTGTTTGTGTTGCTTTCAGGTCCATGACCACAGGGCAACAACCTTCCTTTCTAAAGGCTTGCAATCAATCATCTGGCGGTTTGTCTGCCCATCAGCCCCTCATAAAAATGTCAGAACACATTGGCTAGTTGCAAAGAAATGAATAAAAGAGGTAGAAGCCTCAAAGATAATTAAGTTCCTAGGGGGTTGTGAGCATCAGTGACTAGAGACTCAAATTAGTTTTCCAACAGAGAGAGATGCAGGAGGAACTGGGCTGTTATAGGGCTGTGCTTGGCAGCAGCCAGTCACCCCTGGCAGCGCAGGCAGCCGTGCTGTGCCTGCAGCACACGTGCTGCTCCGGACCAGCAACATGGCTGTTGCCTCTCACCACTGAGAAGAGGTGCCACATCGGACACGAAAGAGAAACGGGAGATAAGTTTATAGAAATGAGTGAGTCAGAGACAAAGCCTCAGGAAACCCGGCTTCATTAGTTCTGTTGCTCATGGAACAAGGTGCTTTTAATAACGACAGCTGGAAATTCGGCTCATTTTTACAGGCCTCAAAGGTCTTGGCAGTAGGAAGGATACTTTGTATTGCTGCACCTTAGATAAAATTGAAAATTGACAGCGCTGGGAATGGAAGCAGGAGAGAGGCACAGGCACTGCATCCACTGTAGAAGATAATAATAGGCAGAGAAAAAACAAAACAAAACAGAAGGATGCACGTAACAACAAACAAGTGACAACAATGTGAGAAGAGAAAGAGGGAGTGTGGTGGGAGGAAATAAATAGGAAATTGAAATCTGTACTAGAGTCCTATTCACATGCAGTTCCATTATCTGTGTCCTTACACTGGAGATGGAGAGAGCAAGGCTTTTTCCCCTGAGCCGCACACCGCGTATGTGTAAGTGCACGCCAGCAGCGAAGATCCCCAAGAGTCTGGGAAGCTGTTAATCACTCAGTCCTTTACTAGTCGCTCCTTTCTAAGCATTTCTGCATTTAGGATTTGATTTGACCTTTTTTTTCTTCCTTTTTTTCTTTTTCTTTTTTTTTTTTTTTTTTTTTTTTTTTTTTTTTTTTTTTGGTGGATGGTGATAAGGACGGAGAATAATCCTTCAGCTGCATATAGCAGTTTTTGATGTGCAGCTGTTTATCTGGGTTCGCTGGGGAGGTATCTCTCTGTATCACATACTTCTCCGTAGGGGAGAAGGACGATGTGCTGGCTCCAAGACAAAGAAGGACTGATGGAAGGCCGAAGATGATATTGCAAACACTTTGCACCTTCATAAGCGGGACAAGTGCTCAATTCAGTAACGAAAGTGCTGTGTGCCCCACACACATTTGTGCCCCAGTGGGAAGAAGCGCCAGCTGATATGCCATGCTGCTGCTTTAGCACATCCACATGTACCTGGCAGAAAGGCAACTTAAGGAGGCTTAGCAGAGAAGACAGCTGTCCTGGGATGGGATGCTGTGTGGCCACCTTGAGCTCCAGATCAGCTTCATAATCACTGTCACACTCAGCAAGGCCAATTGCACCGCAGGTAATTGTTACAGACTGGATGGGGATTCAGCATGGCTTCACTTCACCACCTCCTCTTTTGAATTAAATAAACTGTCACCATTGCTCTGGCTCTATGCATGTCCACTGGCAGGTTTCTGAAAAAAAAGACCAAAAAAAAGGAAAAAAAAAGGAGGCTGTTATGAGGCCAGAGCAACAGGAGCTGGAGGAAACTGTTCCAGCCAGAGGGAATCATGTGGTGTGCCAGGAGAGGGCGAAGGCTCAGATTTAGCCTGAGGACAGCCACTATGAGACAGCAGAAGTACAGCAGTACAGCAAGTACAGTCCTGGCCAGGATGGAGCAGGTGTGGGCTTCCCCCCCTCAGTAGGATGAGATCACTAGGTTTGGAGCAGGCAGGGTGGGGGAACAAGTGGCAGAGCCCTTAGCAAAAGCCCCTGTGGCACAGAGTGCTGGGAGGCAGAGATTCACAGGCCAGAACACAGGGAGAGCTGCCTCGCTGGTAATTCCAGGGCATTCTGCCAAAAGTTTGGGCACAACCTGGCCAGAAGCCCAGACACTGAAAAAGCAGCCTGGAAAGTGAGGTCTTACCAAGCCCATTAGCAGCCTGTGAGTTTCTCTGTTCTGGATCCCTCCCAGGACTTAAAGGACGCGACTAACCCAATTTTGTTAGGGAAGTCCCGTTTCCCTCCTCTTCAGATTCCTCCTCTCTCTTTCAGAAAGCGAAGAAGTACATAGGGGGGATTGAAATCTCCTGAAATGCTCCACAGTTATGCCAGAGCCATTCTTCTCATCTTACAGTGACTCAGACCAGTCAGGTGAAGAGCTGGAGAAAAGCAAACAAACAAGGACAAGGGCCTTCTGGTAGAGGTTAGCACAAAAAACTGGGCCAGACTAGTGAGGTCCAGCCAGAGCAGTCTGCCTCCTGAGCTCAACCCCAAAGTAAAAAACCCCACAAAACACCGTGGTACGTATGAATAGTGCCAACCGACCGCTAAGACCGTACTGGCACTTTGCATGGCTAAGGTCAGCAAGACAGTTTTGACATCTCCTCCAACAGCCTCTTACTTTTTACTCTTGCCTAAGTTTTAGAGCGGATTTTTATATTTGGTATTTGTTGCCATTCTGAGATGCAATGACAATTTTTCAGCAACCACCAGACTGCCATTTGAGAAGCGTGGCTTTCGGACCAGCTCTTTCTTGTTGTTTCAGTGGGAAGCCCAACACACACAGTGTTTAATGAAGCTACGCTCAAATTGCCAACAAAGTGCTAATTAATTACTCCTTGGAACATTGCTGGTCCACATTTGAATGATGGAAAGTTACCTACAAAGTCTAAACAACTTGCTCAAAGCTTACCTGAGCCATTCTTCTAAGACATTCCTCTTTCTATTTGATTATCCCTACATTATCTACACTTCAGACAAACTGGACATCCAAATGCAGAGAAGATCATGCTAGAATAAGGTGATGCTGCGTTTACACACGGGCAAGAAGTAGGTTCTGTATTAACTCCTGTTGGTAGTTTCTGGGGGAAGACAGGAGAAATTTGCATACAGGCTTTTTAGCCGAGTGCCTGAGAGGGAGAAAAGACCTTCAGAAATTGTGATTACAGCTTACCTGAGAAGGTAAACCTGGAGTAATTCAGTTTCACTAAAAATGTTGCCAGTGAGACATTTTGGGCCCCACAACAGCTGGGCAGGGTGTGCAAGAAGAGAGGCTACCGCTGGGAGCACATGAATCTCTGCTCAGGGGATGAGGGGTGGAAATTACCCTGTTGCCTACATATTTAGGAGCGTTCCCCCGAACACCACCGGAATACGCCAGTTCCCCCAAGGTCTTTACGCCTGGAACAGCAAGGAGACCCTTCCGCAGCGCTGCCCCCTACCCTGCCGCGGGCAGAGGCTGCCCAGAGGCGCCGGGCAGCGCCTCCCCAGCAGTGCCGCCGCTCCCCGCTGTCCACCCGCAGGGGCCTGCGGGGCTGCGCTCGCCGCCACGGAGCGCCCGCGAACGCCTGGGTGCCCGCCGCTCCCGGTGCCCGAGGAGTAGCCGCCGTCCCCGGCTCCTCGGTGAGGCTCGTCGCGCCCCCCTGCTCGGGGATCCCCGGGAACGCTCGGCCCCGCGGGTGGTCCCGCTCCGCCGCGCCGGCTCTGGCTGGCTGGCAGGCAGGCAAACAAAGCGGAGACGAGGCAAGGAAACGGGAGAGAAAAGTGCGGCTCCTGCCTCCTCCCGGCCCTCCGCCTGGATCTCCCCTACGTGAGACAACGCTGCAAGCGGATCCTGACCGGGGGCAGGGGGTGGAGAGAGGAGGCGGAGGGAGGGAGGGAGGGAGGGAGGGAAGGAGGGACGAACGGGAGCCTCTCTCCTTCCCTGGGCTGTTTTTTCAGTTTCCTGTCTCGCATTGTGCTCGCAGCGGATATGTGCTGCGCCTACAGGTGTGTCCCCTCCTCGCAGCTTTTCCCCGGCTCCCCGGCGTAGGCTCCGGCTGTCGGGGGGCGGCGGCGGATCGCGACCGTCATGTGATGATTAATTTTTTTCGGGGCGGTTTTTCTCTCCTCTTTCTCTCTGCCTTCCCTCACTCCCCACCGCTCTCCTCCTTCCTCTCGGAGGTGGCCGCAGCCGCTGCCGCCTTCGCGCTGACTCCGGCTGCTGTGGCGGCGGCGGGGCCCGCCGGGAGCATGGGCGGTCGCCGGGGGCTGCCGTAGCGCCTCTGCCCAGCCCGCTGTAGCCCGCCCTAAGGACCCGGGCGGCCCCGCTCTCTCTCGGGCAACTCGGACGGTCCGCACCCGCGGGGCTCCCTCCCGCCGGCGCCTGCACCTGTTGAAGGTAACGCAGCCCCCAACCCTGCCGCTTGCGCGCCTCGGGATGGGGCTGGGGGGAGGCGGATTGTTGTGGCGGGGGCCCCCCCCCCCCCGCCCCCCCCCGCTTGGGGGCCGCCCCACCGCCGGGCGCGGGCGC
>WTSP01022971.1:0-22698 GCA_025331215.1 Actenoides lindsayi
GCGGTTCTGGCGTGCGCGCTTTCCCTCCGCCCCCCCCCCCCGGACGCCGGGGGGGGGGTTCCAAACCCCCCCCCCCCCCCCCCCCCCATCCCTCACTGCAGTTACACCTCCTTCCAGGAACTGGAGCTCTGTGGCATTTCCAAGGGCAGCCCAGTCCTTCTGCTGGGACAGTGCTGTGCAATTCAGGCTACCAAATTCCCTGATCCCAGCTGTTGCCTCTGAATTATTCCAAGACTTTTTAGCATTGCTTTTGGATGGGGTTTTGGTTTGGTTTTTTTTTTTCTTTTTCAAAATAAACATGCTGAGTGCAGCACGCTGGCAGCCATCGATACTCAGATCAAATACCACTGCGTGATGTGCTGCCCGGGGGATAGACAGAAACAGGAGATGACACTGGGGGCTGCTAAAACTTGTTAGCTACTGGTTTAGCTCTACTGCAAGTCTGATGTGAGGGAACTGACTCAAGGCAGGTTTGTCTGCCTTGTCTGCAAGGCATAACTGCAGGATTGTAAAGCCTTGTGACTGTGCTTATTTGGAGAGTTTAACACAGAAAAGAGCAGGATTTGCATCCACGTGAGACTGCTTTGAATTGAGGCTTAGGACATTTGCTGTGAGAAAAAAAAAGTGAGTATTTCTTCCTCCAAATTGTCACAAAAATGTGTCACAGTTCTGGGCCATTTTCTATGCCAGCTGAAGCGATTCTTTGCTCAGATATCCGAAATGATAAAAACAATGCAAAGATGAGAACATCACATTCCAAGACTCGAATCACAAAGATTCTCCTTCCCTCCACTGGGATCTGAAAAGCCTGCATTTTTTCAGGTGTGAAATGAGTGAAAGAAAATACAAGCTTCTCTCCCTGCAAGATGTGCCTGATTTCATGGCAAGTGCTTCATGGGTTTTTTTGACTCGCCTTTGAGCCTTGCCCGACCACAGCATTTGCCACACTGAAAACTATTTCTCCCTGAAATCTAATCTGGTTAAGCCTAAA
This sequence comes from Actenoides lindsayi, assembly GCA_025331215.1. Taxonomy (NCBI): domain Eukaryota; kingdom Metazoa; phylum Chordata; class Aves; order Coraciiformes; family Alcedinidae; genus Actenoides; species Actenoides lindsayi. The sequence continues at coordinate 992 of WTSP01022971.1, forward strand.
GTCTGAGGGCAAATGCTCTAACCTGGCTTTGTAAAATGGTTTGCAAACGGGATTGAAGCCAGCCTAGCTTTACATGGTGAATAGGAGAAATCATGCATCTGACAGAGATACTAAACTGAACGCTGCCAGCAATCGCGTTGCTGTATTCAGCACCCTCCTTTGTCTTGCCTGTTGTTAGAACAATAGAAGCACATTCAGACATTTTACAGTGTCCCACATACAGTATATGTGGGACACGGCCCGATGTGTGCTGCATTAGATTCACGATTCCATCATGTCCTTAATAAAGCCGCCCTACTTCCTTTATTGTTATGCTTTTCTAATATTAGGAGTGCTGAGTGCTATAGCATAGACTTATTAATATTAAAATACGTATATTCTCCTATTGCAAAGTGATCCTCATTCATCCACTTTCCATCGCTTGTCCTGCACTGAAAGGTGATGTGTCCTTAAACATCGCAACGCACATACAGAGCTGGAACGCTATCCTGGGTGTTACTGGTGAGCTGTGTGGCAACTGGAAGCTCCCTGCTGCAGATTTCTCATGAGAAATCATGGAGTCCTTTCATGAGGGCTTATTTCACACACGACAGTTGCTGCACCAGTTCCTAAAATGCTAAGTTATGTGGTTTATTCCCAACGTTTAATGCCTGAAGCCTGATGATGAGACATATATATATATAGTTATCTGAGCTGTTAAAATACTTTTGAAGAAACATTCTCCTCTTACATAAAGTTTCTTTGAAAGATTGTATTTTCATTTCAAGAGGAAGATTAAGCCTCGCTTAAATATTATCAGGAATTTCTGGTGTGGGAATTATCTGTTTATCTTGAGCTGGGAGTCGGTTTCTGCCTGTTAGGATTTCAAAGAACATCTCAAAAATGTAACCTCATTAAAACCAGTGCCCGGTGGACTGCCTCAGTTTGCAGACTTCATGAGCAAGCTGCTCTCTCCTGTTCACGTTGACGGTGACGATTCAGGTCTGGATACCAAAACCGGTTGAGTTTTACTGTATCCCTTCGGGCACACCAGAGGAGGACCTGTTCTGTGTGACAGCAGGCACAGGGCAAGGCAGAAGAGGTCGGGGAAGCGATTAAGCCTGATTTCAAGAAGGAAGTCTCCAGCTTTGGAAAAGCCAAGAAATACCTTTGAATCTCAGGTGAGAGAGTATTAAAACCCATCTGATTGTTTCTTTATTATAAGGAAACCAGTGCTGCAGGTTTCTGATCCCCTGAACCAGATGGTAGTGTACTCTCCTCACCCCGCGTGGATGAGATCTGAGGGACCCCAGAGGTGGACTGGCCTTCCTGCTCTGACCAGGAGATGTTGCAGCCTTCCTGAGAGTGCCAATGCTCACCTTCTTCCCTATGAACGTTACATGTGTTCACTACTCACCTGGATTGAAGAAAGACCCTCCAGAAAGAACCAAAAAGAATGGCTTTACTATTGCAGATAGAAGAGAATTTGCAAAGTGCCAGTAGCCTAGAAACTGGACTGGGCTGAACTTACCCTTTGTGCAATTGAAGAGCACATGTTTGACCACTATTGATTTAACAAAGCCAGGTCACAGAGCAGGTAATGCCGGCCAGGCTTCAACATGATCTCATCAGTACAGCTGGCAAATCTAAAGCCTGAGAGTTAAGTGTCACAGCCTTAAAGAGTGTGATTTTAAGGGAGGAATAGCTGTGCAGAAGCACACCTATGTCTAAAGCAAACTGCACTAACCCTGCTCGTGCTACAGTACTGGTGTAGAACTCATTCATTTTGCTTTCTCTTTTTTATTTTTTTCTTTCCCTAAATGCATAAGAAAGAAAGACTCCTTAACTTGCATTTGCTTGTTCAGATGAAAATTAATCACAGTACCAATCCAGAGCTCCAAATGCATGTGCCATAAATGCAGAATTGAAATGGAAACAAAGGAGGAAGGCTGCCCAGGGTCACAGGATCATCCTTCAAGCTGGCAGGGACCTCAGGAGGTAACGCAGTAAATACCACTGCCTCGGTACCTTTCCCTTCACTGGCCTAGCAGGGGAAAGAGAAGGGTGGCATTCCAGCATCTCCAGGAAGCTAACAAAGCTGTCTTCAGACAGATCACAGGAAAAGTGCACACTTCTGTACTGAGTATCATAAAAAAATAAATGTGCAAAGACCAGCAGCAGGACACACACCTGCACTGGGAGAGAGCACTCTCCAGGGGCAATTAGGCAGGTTCATCTATTCCCAGGAAACAGAGCCTCCTGGGATTCAGTATCTTCTTAGAGCACATAGGACATGGGCTTGTCACAACAGATGGACAGCAATTCCTGCTTATCCCGCCTGAATCACTGAGCCTTTGTTAAACAACAGCAGGTTTTCCGTGGTGAAACGTAACTGATTTGCAGTATTTGGAAGACTGTCCAAATCTGCAGTATTTAACCTTTCTGACTTGTATAAAGTATTCATGCAATAGATATATTTTCCTTTAAAACTTATTCTATAACTGTCTCTACTAAGGCTTATCGCAAGTTGTACTGAAGTCCCAGCTACTTTCAGAGAGAGGAAGCTTGAGGACCAGGGTGACTGACTGGAGCATGGGGACCCTTGCACTACATTCCAACATGAAAGGGGAGTTTCTACCACACGGAACCCTTTCAAAACCCACACTACACAGGCAGGCTTAGAAGTCTAGAAATCACATGTGCTGGCTTTCACGCACTCCTGCATGACTAACAAAGTGATGATTCTCTGCTGTTTTCATGCCGAAGTAACATCTCAGCCACCCTGCAACCAACGTGCAGTGTTTTATAGATAAAGTAATAACCACTTCTGCAGCAGATTACAGCTATTAACAAGTGTGATAGGACACAAACTGCTGCTTAGGCTCAAAAATATTTGCCAGAATTAAGAATTTCTATGTGACTTATTCACCCCGTTAAGCTTTTTTTTTCCTCAGCAAAGTGCCAATATGAGAATCCCCTTGTCCATGGGTCTACTTAGTTATTTTGCTAACCATGGGTCTGCTAAGGTGGCTTAGTAAGCTTTAGCTACTTCTGCACAGTCCATTGCATTTGCCCAGGGTCTCTGGATACCTGGCAGGAGTCCAGGCAGGGCAGCAAATGGCCGAGGCACAGGTACGGAGAGTTAAATTTCCTGTGAGCAGGAATCCCGTGTCCTGAGCAGATCCAGTGCCTGGGGTTGTGCTGTAGGTAATGTCTCAGGTTTGCCTGACTCACTGAAGGCATGTCAGGGATTTCATCAGCGGGCACCTAGCGTGCAACACGGCTGATGATTCAGGGCCCATGTGTGTGCTGCCCGGTGCATACGCCCATGTTTCTGTCAGGAAGGAATGACTGATGTGAGCTTCAAGTGTGTGTTACACCATCATGGGCCATGGTGGCACCCACACAGCTACGCACCCGTTTCCTGCTTTCATTAAGGGACCCGTGTCCGTCTTTGCTAACAGGTTCTCTGCCTGCTTTCTCACCTCATTGAACTGTGACCCACAGCAGGTTAGGAAAGCCAGCTAGGCGAGAAGTGCAAGTCTGCCAGCTGAGTGTCCCATTTTGGGTGCCCAGTTACCCTCAAGAACCCAAAGAGACCCGACAGAGAACAACAGAGAGCGTTGCCCTTGTTTTCTCTGAGCTTCAGTTTCTCCACATGTCAAGTGGGAATACATGCATTTGTCTTCCTTCCCAGGATGTCCACATTGTCAGACAATGGAAATTCTACTTATTTAGGTCCTCCTCCATGTCTTAGTGAACAGAGCACCAGTGCCTTCAGAAGTATCTTGTTAGCGATGTAGTTTATTGAAGCCTTGCTGGCTTCCTCACAGCCTATTCACACTTGGCATGCACATCTTCTAAAGAAAGGCTCTGGAAACTGGGAAATAAACAGGAATAAACTTGGAAAATGTACTGAACAGGCTCAGAGACTTCAAGCATAGGCAGGATTCCCCTTGAGGAAAGGGGAAAAAGGAGGGCTGAATGTGTTACAAACTCCTCTAGCACACGTGTATTCTGCTCTTCCCTAACTCTCTGCACTGCACTTTGGACTACTCAACACTACAAACATGTAGTGGAAACGCACTCAAAGAGGCACTAAAATGAAGTGCTAAAATGAAGTCCTGCTCTTTGCGGGAACAAATTCCTGTCAGCCTGAGAAACGGCCAGTTGTGCAGCATTAGATGTAAAAAAGGACCCGAGCGACTCAGCTCACACCTCCTTTCTCATGCTGCATACTAAAGCTGTGGATGATGACTCAGTATGGCTGAGTGGGAGAACCAGACAGGTCTGAATCACTACTTTTTCCTCATCTCCGAAGCACTATTATTTCCATGCAAATAATTTCAAGCCTCAAAGCCATAGAAGCCCAGTAGCGGTGATGGCAAACCTTGTACCCCAGAAGGAGCCAACTGGATCACCAGAATTCACAGCCGCTTCATGTTTGAGACACTGATTTATATGAAAGGAAATTAGCTAATTAATCTTAAAATCCTGGAACTTGAGAGGTATCTGGAGGGACAGTGAGCTCCATTTCAGGATTTCACTGAAGCTCCGTACTATTCAGTTCTTTCCATTGTTGTTCAGACTGATGTATGAGAGGTTTGAGAAATGCAGCTGTGGAGTCTGACAGGATAAATGTTTGAAAAGCCTGAAAAAGACCAGATTTTCTTTTTAAGTACAGAGAAACAAGGAAGAAACAGCGTGGGACCCTGGTAATCTATCAGGCGAATCTTCATCTTTCCGTTGAGTTCAGCAGGCTCGAGATAGAAACCTCTGCAATACGTGGGAAGTCACCTTCACACATTCAGAAAGTAAACTGAGGACTTTTATCTGCTGCCATCTGTATCTGGAAGACCACCACTTTCTGCGTTTTACTTATGCCAACAGGTAACAAGTATTTGCATGCCCTGGATGCTTGATTGAGTCTTTTAGATCTTTTAAATACTCTTTTATATATCCTTTTATATGTGGCACTTTCAACCTACTAGCTATTTTAATAATAATCAAACGAAATACAAAGCTAAATAAAAGCTGAAGGAAAGTAACTAAATAAAAAGTAAATAAACAAATAAATGAAGGATTTCTGACTTTGCTAAAATCAACATTTAGAATCATAGAATCATTTTGTTTGGAAGAGAAGTTTAAGATTCATCAAAGTCCAACCATTCCCCCAGCACTGCCAGGTCACCAGTAAACCAGCCCTCAGCACCACAGCTCCACGGCTTGGAAACCCCTCCAGGGATGGGGACTCCACCACTGCCCTGGGCAGCCTGGGCCAGGGTTTGGCAACGCTTTCAGGGAAGAGATTGTCCCTTGGGCCCAACCTAAACCTCTCCTGGTGCAACTCAAGGCCATTTCCTCTTGTCCTATTGCTTGTTCCTTGGGAGAAGAGCCCGACCCCACCTGCCTCCAGCCTCCTCTCAGGGAGTTGTAGAGGATGAGCAAGGTCTCCCTTGAGCCTCCTCTCCAGGCTGAACAAGCCCATGTCCCTCAGCCACTCATCACCAGCCTTGTTCTCTAGACCCTTCCCCAGCTTCGTTGCCATTCTATACACCCCATATGAACAGGTCTGAGTGTCTGATGCAGCACCCCAACACAATCCTCGTGTTTTATAGGAAGGTGATACCCCTGCGGTTATTTGACGAACAGATCTGCATCGTGTTCCACTTGTCAGAAGCCAGGGAGTGTCCATCTCCTTCACCCCAGCGCTGTCAGGGCACGGGAAGCAAAACGTGAGTAACTTGTGGGGATCCTTCTGGCGTCTGTGCTTTGTGTCCTAAAGAAGTGTTTGCTGTGAGGTGGCAGCAGGGGAAAAACCACCTCTCTACAGAGTCTGGGAAAGGAGCACTGGCTTCCAAGCCTGGTTTTTGGAACACTGGTGGGTTATGTTTGCTATGTTTTCTTTGGCACATTTCCCATGGTCTACTGTAGAAAAGGTTTTTAATTTCTTTTGTCTTTTCTTTCCTTTTCCCTTTCCTCTCCCCCTTCCCCTCTTCTCATTCTTTCCTCCCTTTCCTTCCTTACCCTTCTCTTCCTTTCTCCTAGGAACTGGTAAAAAAAACCACTGTGGAAAAACAACAACTTTATCCTTATCCTTTAGTTGGAAGCTTGAAGTTTTGTATTATTTTTAAGAGTGAGACAGCCACCAGTGTAAGTGTGTGGCCCTCACCAGAGCCACGCTGCTCTCAGAGCAGCTGAGGTGGGCACAGAGCCAGGGCTGAGATTCACCCCTGTGAGAACGAGTTCTGCACAGATCCATGAAGGGCCAAGGGGTCTTGTGGTCCTCGGCAGCTCCTGAGCCCACCTGGCAGCCCCCGGGTCACTCTGGAGGCCCATCATTCAGCCCAGACAGGGACAAAGGTGGGACGAGTGGGAGGTGGCAGAGGGCACTGCAGAGGGGCTGGTGGGTTTGTTCTTCTGTGATCCCAGACTTCACTGTTGGGTCCTTCCAACAGGAACCGATGTTGCAGTAAAGCTGGAGATGGGATGTGTTTCAGGGGAGCAGATGACAGGCAGGCCAGTACAGGAGGGGTGGGGGGGACCTTGGCTGGGCATCCTAGCTGGGCGGGTGTGGTGGAGGAGGCACAGGTGGAGGAGATGGTGTCTGATGCTGCGTATGGCAGGTGCTGGGGTTTAGGGCAGCTCCCCTTGTGCTTTTGGACATCACAGTTCTGGAGAACAACCCCAGGAGGATACTTGCTGAAGGCCAGTGGGGATGACCAGCTCATGCCTGTTTGCTTTTGTGTCTCTCAGCTCTCCTGTGCCTTTACTGCATGTAACCTTCATGAGATCTGGACAGGATGGGGAGACAGTTGGGCAGGGAGGAACCTAATGGAGTTCAGCAAAGGCACGTATAGAGGCCTGCACCTACCCCCGGCACCAGTACGGGTTAGGTGTTGACCTGCTGGAAAGCAGCTCTGCAGAGAAGGTAGACAACAAGTTAACCATGAGCCAGCTCCAGAGGCCATATCTGGAGTATTGTGTCCAGTTTTGGGCTCCCCCTTTCAAGAGAGATGGGGAGCTACCAGAGGTAATCCAGCAGGGACTACAAAGATGCTGAGGGGCTGGAGCATCTCTGTGCTGGGGAAAGGCTGAGATCCCGGGGACTGCTCAGCTGGAGAAGAGCAGCCTGAGAGGGGAGCTGAGCAATGCTGAGCAAGAGCTAAAGGGTGGGGTCAAGACAATGGGGCCAGTCTCTTTTCAGTGGTGCCCAGCGACAGGACAAGGGGCAACGGGCACAAACTGGAACAAAGGAGGTTCCACCTTAACATAAGGAAAAACTTATTCGCTGTGAGGGTGTGGGAGCCTGTGCCAGGCTGCCCAGAGAGGCTGTGGAGTCTCCTTTTCTGGAGAGATTCCCACCCCGGCTGGACACTGCGCTGCTGGGCCCCCTGCTCTGGGTGACTCTGCTGGGTGGAGCAGGGGGGTGGCACCAGGTGATCGCCATTCTGTGACGATTCCTCAAGTGCTTTAACCTTGGAGAAAACCAGTTAGTTATTCTGAAGCCATCTTCCCATACTGATTTTCTTCAGTGTTTCCTTCTCATACACACAGAAGGCTCCAGGCAGCCCATTTGCTGGACATCTCTGTCCCCCGGATCATCACTGTTGGGTTGTTTTTAACTTGCTGGCTAGTTGAGACCTTGCACACTGCTTCCATCTGCCTGTAACAAGCAGTAGTGTTTGTGTGCTCTCTGACACAGTCTTCTGCAGAAGACTTCGGGGATATTTAGGTCTCGTGAGGGTTGGCACTTTGCAGGAAGCTGACATCTGGCATGAAGCGATAATCCCGGGCTGCTCAGCCAGGGGTTGGGTTCCATAAATCTCATATGTTGTTGGTTTGTAAGATTTATTGCCTAGTAAATTCTGTTTACATGTTTTTAACGGGAAAATGCAGAGACACAAGACATATTTATTTTTGTGTTTCTCCTTGAATAAAAGAATCCGTAACCTCACTTGATGGATGCTCTTAGTCCTCATCACGGTTGCCTTTCCTAAGTTAACACCCATGTTTTGCCTGGCAGTGACTCGATGCCAGAGAGCAGCCTTGTCTGGCCCTGTTTAAAAGACAGAGCAGAAGGACAAACAAAAGACCTGTCTGTTTGTACATTGCAGTAAATTGGGGCAGCGTGAAAGAAGGTGTTACAGCAATCTTTGCCATCACAAGCTGGCTTCTGAAAAAGAGCCTTGAGCTGCCAGAAGAGTTTAGGGCTGTGAGGAATGGGGTCACCCTGGCAGAACGCAGCTGCTTCTGGACAGCAGCGTTTCTAACAATATCACTCAACACTTGGAGCTGAACTATCTCGGGGAACACCTTGGCTGACACCGGGAGGAAATTCCGGTGCGCTGCGTGCGCGCAGCTTGGCTGAAGCACGTCGGGCTTTTTTGGTAGTGGCAGCTTTTAATGTTCTGTGAAATAATCTTGCAAGCCTGGAAATTACCCGGAAACGTAAATATGACTTTCCCTTTTGAAATGCAGTTCGAGTGTTGTTTGACTGATTTCAGCGTCGAATGATTGCTCTTTTGTATTTCACTGAAGGTGCTGTTAAAATCCCAACTGTTTCCATATCTCCGGAGGATTTGAATACAACTGCCATGGCAGAGTTTGGGAATTACATTCAGAAAGGTACTAAAGTTTCATTCTTGTCAGTCTCTACTGCTCAATTTTACTTTCATAAGCAAATTGAAACTAGTATGTATGGTTATTGAGTATAACTGAACAGGTTTTTAGTTGGTGTTTCCTCAAGAAAGGACTGGGAAAACTGGTGCACGCGAGTCTCCTCTGCAGCAGTGTACTCGGGTGTGGCAGTGGCCAAGGCTAGAACAGGGAAGGTTCAAATGTCTTTTTAGGTCCATGAGATGGTTAAATGACCTTACCAATAAAAAAAAATCCATAAACAAGAGAGAGCCTACCCCTGCTTCAGCCTACTTTTTTCGGCAGTCCCCTCATTGCTATCTGCAAACCAGCTGCAGCCCTGGTGAGCAACAGTTCCTGGATCCATTGAGGAAAGTCAGAGAAGCAGAGTGAGGTAGACTGGTAGGAGTGTGAGAAGGAAGCTGCACATCTGCTTCCTGGAGCAAGTTCGGTGTCGTCAGTCTTATTTATGGTGCTTCCTCTAAGGGATGACTACTCTGTGGAGTATATAATGATAGAATTGGATGCTATTGTTAATTTTTCTCTTTTTTTCACATGTTTTTAATTTTTTTTCTTAACAGTCTTCCCAGCTGTATTTTCTTCAAAGTTCATTCAACATGAAACTGTTGGGAAATACAGCCATCTCTTTACTGTTCAGGGCTCTGACCCTGCAATGATGCCCTATATGCTGCTTGCACACATGGATGTCGTGCCTGCTGCCCTGGAGGGCTGGGATTTCCCTCCTTTCTCAGCTGCAGAGCACGAAGGTTTCATCTACGGGCGAGGAACGCTGGATGACAAGAACTCTGCCATAGTATGTTCTCTTGGTAACGGCATTGCAGAGAGATGTGAGCCCTGAAAGAGGCAAATGGGAGGAATCTAGTCTCTTGAAATTATTACTGAAGAAAGCAGAGTTAAAACTGCTAGAAGATACAGAAAAAAACATATTCACAGATGCAGATGTGTTTGGTTAAATGCCCTGTTTAAATTTCATGTCAAATGCTGCCTCTGAAATCAGAGATAGACCATTTCCTTTTTTCCACGTGGGCATTCAAGGCCAATTTTAGGCCTGAGTTTGAAAATAAACAATATTCCTTTAATATAGTCAAATAAGCCTGTATCTTTTATGTAGTCTGTGGCAGAACAAAGGGCTGCTGTTATATTTGGGAGGAATAAAGTACAAAAAAAAGATTGATCTGCGAAGGATTTCTCATTTGGGAATAAGCTGATGGAAAAATGAATACTGAAAATAGTCCTTTTTTGCCTTGCAGAGATTTCTTTTGTGACAGCCCTGTATTTAAATGTTTAGTAAACCAGTGTCACAGATGCTGTGGCTGCTTACTGCACCATAGGCCTTGCTCCTAGGTTTCTTCAGGCTGTTTAATCACCAATTTCAAAGCCTTGCAGCTTAAAACTTTGTTTTGGTGCCTCCTTCTACTGCGAGCTTCACAAATGGGCAGTGAAAATCAGCAAGTTCAGTGAATGTGACAAAAATATTCCTGACAAGGTAGAGGTGATAGGATTTCTTCTTATGTAAAAGATTAACCAGGTGAGGGGGAGTCATACAGCAAATGGTAGATTTTGGTGCTTGTTCTCCAGATTAAGTTTCTCATTCTTCTGTTCTGTCATCTTAGCACTTTTTGTACAAAATGTACTGCTCGTTAAGACAACTGCAGTTGGGAGCTCCTCAGAGCCAAGCTGTGCAGTTTAAAGGATCAGTGAATTCCATGGATAATTTTAACTCTGTTGCTCTTCCTGTGCAGTTTGTCACCAACTTCAGCAGCAGCAAGAACGAGCCTACACTGTATGTCGTGCCTGTACACTGACTCTGTACCACACCAAGTCTTAAGTGTTATTGATCAAAAATACTGCAGTGTGTTTTCTGGGGGACCTGAATATCATCAGTAGGAGTTGTAGAAATAAAAGCTCAGCTGTGAACAGGACAAAATCTCCTTAAGGGCTTTGGATGCATTATATTTCTTTGCTTTCTTTAACATGTATTCTTCTTGATAACAAGCAGCAATAGTACAATACATTCTGGCTTTTTTATTTTTTCCCCTGCAGGGTATTCTGCAAGCTCTAGAATTTTTGCTGAGAAGAAATTACAGACCCCGCAGATATTTCTATGTTGGTATTGGTCATGATGAAGAGGTATTTTCTTTCATTCCTTCAGAATAACGAGCTGTTTGAGTTGTTGGTGTACGTAACGAGGCTTGATTTCTATACACATTGCCTAGCTAGAAAGTCTTGTCCTGTTTTTTTTGGCTCTGTGGGCAGATACTGTGTCAGGCACGTGGTCATGGTTACATATTGATTGTTTGGCTTTAAGTGACAAAGGGCTTGGTGTGATGAGCAGAGAGAACAGAACACAGAGTGTTAGTTCAAATTTTTTTCTGTATGGAAGGTGCAGCAGGAGGCACATTTTGGAGTGTATATATATAGCATGTGAAAAGCTGGCTTAGGATTTACATGGTTGCTTCCAATGATCAGGAAGAGCTGACAAAAATGTTCCACTTTTTGTGGGTATGCTCACTGGGAGATGGTACAAAGAGACAGGTGAGAGGGGTTTGTTTATTCATTTTCAAAATATAAAGGCAAAGAATTGTTAATAATTAAGATGGAGCCCTCTGTAAAATGACTCATCTGTGAGGCTTATAGCTCTGAGGTATCATTGTGTCCAGGAACTGGTGGGATTCAAAGCAGCATTCAGTGACTGGTGACCGAGAGCGTTCCGCTGTGTGGATATGAAGTCATCTGCTGCTGGGCTCTTAGTCATCACCAATGAATTTTGCTGGGAAGAATCTTTCATTGGCAGGTTGCTCCAGAGCCATTCACTAGGGGATTTCCTGCATCCTTTGCATTGTAGCACTGGTCACAGCAAGATCTTTTCCAGATTTCTTCCCCATGATGTGGCTTAACCTGCTCAGTTCCTCTGACCGGGTTCTCGCAGGTGTCGGGTTGGCAGGGAGCGGTGAAGATGGCAGCTCTGTTGGAAGCCAGAGGGGTGAAACTCTCCTTCTTGCTCGATGAGGGCAGTGCAGTCCTGGATGGCATCATTTCAGGAGTGGAGAAGCCAGTAGCTGTGTAAGTGAGAGAGAACACAATTGACTCTGATGAAAGCGATCCATTTTCAATAATCAATTCGTGAGAAATGGCCGTGCTAGTGTCAATAAAATACATTTTCAATAATCACTTACTTGTTTATCGTTACCCAGAATTGCTATCACAGAAAAAGGCTCAATAACACTGAACTTCACTGTGGAAAAAGAGCCAGGACATTCATCCTTTCCTCCTAAGGAGACAAGTATTGGCATTCTTGCAGCAGCGATGTCCAGGTGAGAGCTTCCCTCTTGTCTAACAGTCAAGCAGACTCCCAAGTCACTCTTTTTTGATAGTTGTATTTAGAGCATTTTGCACATTCCCTACTGAAGTTTGTAGCTCACTTTCCATGTATTCTTTTATTATAAGAGTCAGGCTTTGGGATTTTTTTTCTGCTGTTCTTGAAAGAAAGTCTGCGTGTGACTGGAATGCTCAGAAATCTGTCATGGAGCTCTTCTCACAGATTTACTGACCAGGAGAGGAAAGTGTGATTGCATCTCCAATACATGGATACGTTTCAGGGTCCTGCCAACCCTCTGGAACAATAAGAGTCAGAGATTTCTTACATTTCACATGTTGATTTGCTTCATCGTAGGCTGGAGCAGAATCCCTTGCGCAATCTGTTTGGCCACGGGCCGGAACTCATGACCATGGAGCACCTTGCATCAGAGGTGAGGAAAGAATTATGATTTCTTTCTCAGATTTTCATATTACTAAGGAAAGAGTAACTCAGCGTAAGAATGTAGAGTATAGTTACATAGTTCCTAGGAAGGAGAAGACTTAAGATGGCCTTTCTCCCAGATAATTGTTTCTGCTGGGACTATTCCAGCCATAGCAGCTGTCTTCCTGAGAACTAGAAACTTTCTGATTTGTGGTTTTCTTTCTTCCGCTCAGTTCAGGTTTCCTCTCAATATCATCATGAGCAATCTATGGCTGTTTTCACCTATTGTCAGCAGGTAAGACAAGACGACCTTGATGACCATTCCCCACCTCTCACCTTTGAAAGATGAAGACCACTGTCCATTTCTGGTCTTCCCAGGAAACTGGTTAGACCACTTCATAGTTTAGTGTCAGTGCTTTACTGCCAATAACCACTTTGTTAACTGAATAGGCCATTATTCAGCTTATTGCCTATGTAATTGTGGTGCTTGTGTTTTAGCAATATTAAACTTCTTTGAAATTTTTTTTTTTCTTTTTTCCCTAAGAGTTCTTGCCTGGAAACCTTCCACCAATGCCTTGATTCGAACTACTACAGCAGTCACAATGTTCAATGCAGGAATCAAGGTAGTTTCACTTTGTTTCTTCTCCACGTAGTACGATGAGACCATTAGGACATTTGGTTTCCACCTATTTATATCCACTTAAGATCAGTACTGGCCCCAATATGGGCCCACAGGTCTTGGACTCTGTGTGGTGTCACCACCAGTCTCATTTTTACTTCAGATGTGACTTGGATTTAGCTACAGTTGAGTAAGTGCTTTCAGAATCACAGAATCACAAAATCATAAAGGTTGGAAAAGGCCTCTAAGATCATCAAGTCCAACCATCTACCCAACGTTATCATAACCACTAAACTGTGTCCTGAAGTGCCAGATCTACACATTTTTTAACACCTCCAGGGATGGTGGCTCCACCACCTCCTTGAGCAGTCTGTTTCAATGTCTAGTGACCCTTTCAGTATAGAAATTTTTCCTAATGTCTAAAGTAAAACTCCCCTAGTGCAACTTAAGCCCATTACCTGGGCTTAATTACCTGATCTCTGTCACAAAAAGATCTCTGTAAGCCAGTGTTAAGATTGTTTTTATTTTAGGATGGACAACAAGTGTTTTCTGTGTAATCCTCCAAAGAGGCAGTGACAGCTTTTGAAGCCGTCACAGCTGGAAACACTTCCCTAGCCCAGGTGGGATCTTGTGTTTGTGAGCATGAGTCTGGCATTTACCCTCCTTCAAGTAGAGTTAGTGTGCACCTTGGACTGAGAGATAACAGGTTCTGGCTGATGCAGCCAGATCTTGCCCTGATAAGGGAATGTAGCTGTCCAAAAATACTGTGTCTCTGGAAAATAAACAGGCTGTTTGGTGTGTCTCTGAAAAAATCTGTTAGTGGAAAGCAGCACTGGACAAGAAAACAAGATACAGTGGCTGAACAGTGACACTGAGTGGTCAGGAGAGAAGTGACACCCTGCTTTCTTGGCTTTTTTTTCCCTAAAGATTATACTTTTTTTTTGTTTAACAAAATTATAAATATTCATTCTGTAGCAAATATAAATTCTTGTTCTGTATTCATTGAGCTGTGTGTCTTCAGGAACACCATTTCTTAAGCAACTTAAATGTCTCATACTTGGGGGAAAACTAATGCAACAATGAGGGATAAATACTGCTTAAAAAACACATCAACTTTTAGAATTTTTCAGCATATAATCTCTGAAAGGAGGTGTTTTATCTCAAGAGGAAAACAGCTGACTTCCTTGTTGTGGAATTAATGAATATTTCTCTAGTGATCTGCCTTATAGAGGAGAGTTATGGCATTTAACACGGTACAGAAAGAGATGTCACACTTAGTGGAAACAGTGAAGCATTAGTCCGAGTTGTTTGAGCAGTTTCTGAGTTTGAAGTTGGCATTTTAATCTGTTTTTAACTTACTTCTAAATTTTGTCCTTTGTTTTCCTAGATAAATGTCATCCCATCTTATGCAAAAGCAACCGTGAACTTCCGGATCCACTCTGCAGAGACAGCCGCTGAGGTTCGTGCTGTACCCCCAGATGTGGGGCTGTCCTCCACCCCTTTCTGAGCAGAGGGGCTCTTGGCCATTCTCTAAGAACACTCTCTTCATCTCTCCCTGTATTCATACAGGCAGTAGAAGGGGAAGACTTGGGAGCTGCTCCTTCAGGGAGCCTGTCAGAAGTACAGCCTACCCGTGCACGCTTGTGTCATCTCCCTGTCTTACCCGTAGGTGCTAGAGGTGGTTCGAAACATTATTGCTGATGACAGAGTGAAGATTGATGTAGTAGAGGCCTTTGATCCTCTCCCCATCAGTCCGTGGGATGACCAGACCTTTGGAGTCCATATTTTTCAAAGGACCATCCTGGATACCTTCCCAGATGTTGACAGTGTAGTCCCAGGTAACAGCAAGCACGTGATGATTATTGTTTCCTCTCCAGCTTCTGGCCTGCTTTTCTCTTCCCTATTCCCAATATGAACTTATTTCCATTTGCTGTGTATTTCTCCACCCCAGCTGTTAACTACTGGAAACAGCTGGTTTTTCCTCTTTTTATTCTCTTCCCTCTTTATGTTTTACAAGGTTTTTATGTTGGTTTTTAGTAGTGGAAGTAAAAAGAGCAAACAGGAAACTGACAGAAACAATGAGCCTTGAATTTGACTCTTTGTACATACAAAGCCATCTCTTCAGGGAAGAAAGAAATTAGGAGGTCTTCTTGCTTTAGCTCTTCTTTTATTGTGTTCATTGCTGGCAAAGCTATTCCTGCTTTTCTGTATTGTTCCTTATGGTCCCAGCCCCTTCCCTTTCTTGCAGTGCCTTCCTCCTTCTATACTGTTTGTTGGACTGTAGTTTGAAGCTTAAATTTTTGTGGGGACTGAGTATCATGGCTCTTAGAATGAATTATATGTTCAGCTCCTCCTGTTTGTGAAGGAGAGAATGTTCATCCAGGATACACCAATAAACTCTTTCCAGTGATTTTTTTTTTTGCTTTTGGAGTGGCCAGAAGTTACATAGACCTGTTATCAGATGCTTTTCCTTTCTCCCGGGCAAAGTGGGGGTTGTTAAATTGCTGCTCTCGTGCAAAAGTCAACGTGAGGTTTGTTTTCCAGGCACATGCATTGGAAACACAGACAGCAGGCATTTCACTAACGTCACAAACGCCATTTATCGCTTTAGCCCAGTGCTCCTGAAAGCGGACGATCTTCCCAGGTACTGGTTCTGCCTGGGGTGGGGACTGGTGAGAGTGAGAATTGGTACACGTTAGGCAGAAGGAGGAAACCCACCCTTGTATACCTTGGCGTGGTGGTGGTGTTGCCTCGCACGCTGTTGGGCCACCCATTTCCTGCAGAATTGGGTGCTGCACAAAGAGAGGGTGGTAACTACACGAGGAGAGCGTTAGCCCTGTCTCTTCTTCACTTCAAACACAGACAAGACCTTGTTTAGGTGTCCCATTCCATGGTATAGCAATGCTGTGGAGCTGACTGGGCCCTTTAGAGAGTGGCACAGTGGGAAAGGTGGTGTTCTGGTTGTTGGCCTTGTTCAAGAGATGTATCCGTCTGTTTGGACACATGCTGCCCAGAATTTATTTGTTCCTTAAAGCTGGAAGTTGGGCTTCCTGGAGTAAAGTGATAACAAAGAAACTTATCATGCAAGGGATTGTTTGTAAACAAACGACAGGTACTGGATTTGTCACTTTAATGAGGTGCAGATGATACAGGAGTAGAGTTTTCCTACAGCTGTACCGAACAGTGACAGAAATGGGCAGAGAGCTGAAATACCCTCTTTAATTTTCCACATACGCCATGGACTTGCTGTGCTCTGAGCCTTAGAATCAGTGATTTTGGTGGCTCAGGCACACAGATTGCAGCTACAGTGCAGCGTTTGCTGTATGTTGCTGGATTTTCCTGTTGTGTTCCATGAAGCGAACAGGCACGTGCGGCGCTGGCTGTGGGCAGGTAGGTCACAAATGCACAGTGGAATGAAAACCATTCTTCTTTTTCTTCCAGGATCCATGGGTTGAATGAAAGAATCTCCGTTGAGAATTACGAGAAACAGGTCGAGTTCCTCTTCCAGCTAATGAAGAACTGTGATACTGATAAGCTTCCGGAGCCTCACGCGAAGTCCCATGAGCTGTGAGAGACGCCCCTGAGGCTGCTGAGGTGTCCTCTGGGCTGGCAGGGGTCTGGGCCATAAGAGCACCCGTTTGTTTAGTACTGAGCCACATCTGCAATCTGGGGTTTGGATGTTGTGGAAAAAACTGCTGGTTGGTGCTTTAGGAACGTGTGTGGTTTGCTGGGAAGTGATAAGAACCTGGACAAAACACAACAAACAGCTCTGATTTCTATTCCTCCCTGGTCTGACAGACATTAATCTGAGGGTGTTAATTTTTTCTGCACATTCTTTAAGCTTCTCAAATCAGTAGTCACTTAAACATCCAAGCTCTAATCAGCAGTCACTCACCAATCAGTAAAAGTGGAAATCTTCCTGCGTGTGCTTTTGACGAACTCGTTTTCTGCAGTTGATTGATTTTTCACAAATGATGTGTCTGTCAAAAGCCCGTGCAGAAGGTTTGTGACCCGCTGTAGGTTCCAGGTTATTGCTGGAGTTGCACAAAGTGTTTGTTGTGCTGCTTCCTGGTACGGCCCCTTCCCTGGGTGATGCCCTCAACCAGTATCAGTGGTGCTCATAACCAGTGTCAGTGTTAACTGCCCACTGCTATGTTCTCCCATTGCATGCACTGATTTCTGACTCTCTTTTTAAAATGCCAAGCTCCAGAAGTTCTAGTTATGTTACTTTAACTGGTGTTGCCCTGATTTCAGAGGTACTGAAAACTTCTCTTCCTGTCTTTTCAGTGATTTTTTTTTTTTTGACCCTGTCTTGCTCTTTGGTGTGGCCCAGGGTGTGTTGTGCAGCTGGGGGTCAGGGTAAGGAGTTATGGCTTCAAATAAGAAACTAAATCACTGTTATCTACTCATTTATATTCTCAGTCAATCAGTTTCTCTACTGTATGGTTGTCTCTTGCTCCTCTGAGAACTTGATTGTGGATGGTGGTGAAGCCCTTCAGTTTCTTCCAGTTCAGTGGGAGCAGAGCCTTTGTTCCTTCACTGCCTGCACAAGTGGTTTTCACTTTGCTGCCACACTTCCGTTGACTCAGCTCCTTGGGAATCCTTGTGTAGACAGGCCCCTGATGTCGACTCCATTTCATCTTGCACTTCTCACACTAGCATGCCTCCCCTCCTTAGCACTAAAGGGTTTAGCATTCTTTTGGCCTTGATAATCTCTTTAGCTGGGGTTACCGTTATTAATTAAACAAGGAAAGAATGAAGAACCAGCCATTAGCCAAAGCAGAGGCTGGGAGAAGGCTGCCCTGCTACTCTGACCCACACGCTGTGTGCTGCAGGCACTAGTGCAGCTCCTCCTCTTGCACTGTGGCAGAGATGTGAGGCTCTCTTCAAGGTCTGAATTGCACACTGGAATGGGTGGCTGTCAAAATGTATTGTAAAAGGTACTGGAATGTACAGGAAATACCCTGAAACGTATCCTGAAAGCCAGCAATGGAACTGTGATTCCTGTTCTTTCCGTTCACCATTTTATTTATTTGCAGTCTGATTTTATCAGAACAGCCAATGGGCTAAAACTGTATCAATCCTCTAGCTAATTGAAACCAGATCAGCATTTTCATCTAATAAAACAAGGAATGCAGATTCTTTTCTGATTATTATTATTATTATTTAGTCTTTTCATGTAACGATATAACTGCAGTGAAGTCATTTCCACCCCTGATTCTACACTAGAGCAAGTCATAAAGTTTCCATCAAAACACACCCACGTATTTTCCAGCCTGCTCTCCTCTTTGCACCCTCCCTGGTGCTCCCCTTTCCACCCAGCATTAGCTAACTCTGTTTGTGCATTAGTGGGCAGTAAATAGCTTGCACCTTCTACGGTTTAACGCGCTTTGTCTGTGTGCCCTGACATCATTCATGGCTTTAGCCCCGTGTCTATGGCTCTTTTGTGAAGGTGTCATTCCTCTTGCAAACTCCTGTTGCAGACGCAGCAGAAGTGATGTGTCGGGGTACAGCACAGAGGAAAATACAGCCCAGGGAGGGGGAGATGGAGGAAACTTTTGTTGTGGGGTTGTTTGGGTTTTTTTTTCTGGTGGGTATCTATACAGACACTTAAGTCTAAGCTCTTTGACTAGGGCAGTATGGGGTCTGCATTGTTTAACATCTTTCTTAATGGCCTGGGTGACAGGATGGCACATCTTCAGCAAGCTTTCAGATGGGGCAAAACTGGGAGGAGTGGTTGGCACTCACCCGATGGTGGTGCTGCCATTCAGAGGGACCTCAGTGGGCTGGAGAAATGGGACTCTTGGGAAGTTCAGCAAAGGGAAACTCAAAAGTCCTGCACCTGGGGAGGGACAACCCTGTGCTGGGAACTGGCTGCCTGGAAAGCAGCTTTGCAGAGGACACGGGAGTTCTGGTAGAGGTGCTGGACACGAGCTAGTAACGTGCCCTGGGGGCAAAGGTGGCCCACAGTGTCCTGGAGTAAAGGTTAGATGGTGTCCTCAGGTCCCTTCCAATCCCAACCCTTCTGTGATTCTGTTGTAGGGCACAGGGTGTTTAAATCCCAACTGGGGTCATGCTGTTGTGGTGTGGGAGGAGAGATCTGTCTCCTGGTGTAATAGCAAATGTGTCCTAAAGACATAAAGAATCCTTCGTATTTTGTCATCTCCTGTCCCCAACTAATAATCAGTCATCCCTGTGTTTTGGTGAGAGTTGTTTCTTTAAAGGACATTTGTCTGAAGATTCATTTTGTTGCTGAAGGAAAAGTGGCAGGCGAACAGCGCTGGGAAGGCCGGGCTGGTTTTGGTGGGTACCGTGCCAGTGTGTGCCGCGGGGTTTCGCCGCTGCAGCTCCTTGCAGAGCCTCCTTAAGTGCTGCTCATCAGCCAGTGCTGAAAGCACGCAGTGCCTCTGCACGGGGGGAGCATCCAACACAGCTTTGCTGCAACCTGAAGCCACTGAAGTGCTTTAAACGGGTTGTACCTTGCAGGATCCAGTGGTGAAAAAGCACACTCCCGTTCTCTGCCCGTTTCTTCCAGTTGCTTCTGATGTCTGCCTGTGCTCTTTGCCATGCAGCAGCTTCGCCCTTTGTGTTCTTAAGTCTCCTTATTTTATCACATCAGCTGCCATGTTGTGCTTATCCGGGACGGTGCCGCTGGGTCACTCCGTGGTGTGGTATCTGCACACTTCTCCTGACAGCAGTTCTCTCTCCACTCCACGTTAGTGCTCCCCCAGGATGTTTTCAGCGTGTCTCTCATCTAGAGTGGTATTTGAAATCTCAGCGTTGTCGTGTAAACAACAGCGTAGGGCTGACGCGCTGCCTCTTGCTGCTCAGGTCACGTACAGCTTGGCGTTGCACGAGTAGTCAGGAGATAATGCCAAGTGCATCATGAAAACATAGACTGATAGCTCTGTGAGCTGTCTTTTTTCTTGGTTTTTTTTTTTTTTTGTAATGAGTCACTCAGAGCACGTAGAGCAATTACCTCTGATTCAGCTGAGGAGGAAGAGCCTGAATTTCTGCTTTGGAGACACATAACTTGGTGTGACACCTAAAGAGGTTTTTGAACGCTTTGTATCGCTCCAATTTCAGTGCCTTGACGTTTTCCTGTGTTCTATCCATAGCAGCTTCCTTTTTCCCCCAGCTCTGTGGCCAAATCTACAAAGCTGCCATTCTTCTGAGAACAGTTACTCAAGGTAACGTGTCTGTGGTTTTCCAGCCGTAGCAGCCTGGTAGCAGCAGACCTGCTGATGGAGGGTCATGTGGGCCTGCTAGATGGAGAAAAGGTCACATTCCACACCTGCATTTTCTAAAGAAAGCTCTGTTGCTGGCCTCTGTTTGAAAGAACTTGGTTTATTTTCAGCCCCAAGCGAGCACGGAGAGTTCAGGCACAGAGCTGGAGGAGAATGCAGGAATGAGGTGTTTACAAAGTTGTTTCCTCCAGCTTTGCATTTGACATTTGCATTCTTGGCTCCTCTTTTGCCAAGTTGTTTGGTATTTCATGGAGCTGGTGAAATCCACTTTCTCAAGCAGGTGCTGGGAAAGCTCCCTCAC
Source organism: Actenoides lindsayi (assembly GCA_025331215.1). NCBI lineage: Eukaryota > Metazoa > Chordata > Aves > Coraciiformes > Alcedinidae > Actenoides > Actenoides lindsayi. The sequence goes on from WTSP01022971.1 coordinate 21,535, forward strand.
TCAGCTCAGTCTTACCAGGGCCATAGAGCAAGACATCCACTGAGGAGTGGGGGGCTGCTCAGTGCTCTCTTTGGCCGTTACAGAGAAGCAGCAGCTCAGCCCCTCACCCTTAATCCTGACCTTGAGTGGTCTTCAGCACTGCCTGCTGCTGCCAGGCTGAACCCTGCACCAATTCTTGCTGGTGCACTCAGCCCTCAGCCACAGCTTGCCAGCACCCTGAGACTTTTACAGACGTCTTTCTCATTTTAGTCCCCAAATTCGGGCTCTCTCAGTAACCCTGGAGAGAAACTGCGCTGCCGTGACCTCTGAGCTCTCCAGTACAGCACTGGTCATTCCATACCAACATCTCTCAGTGCCTGTGGCAAGGCAGAGAAGTGCTGCCCAGGGAATGATTTTCCTTAACAGCACAGTGTGTGTGATCCCAGTTCTGTGTGTGTGTGTGTGTGTGAGATCCCAGTTGCCGTGCAGGGGGCTTGGCTCCGCTTTCCGGTTCCACAGCTTGCCAGGGCAGCAGGGGCGGCAGAGATAAAGAGCTCAGCGTGGTGGGGAAGGGAGTGACCTGCCTCACTCAGTGGAGATTGCTCTGATTTAAGAGCTGCCATGGTGGGCCCCAGAGGAAACTGCACTCGGTTCTCAGCAGGAAGGAAAATGACCACATGGAAGGGTGGTTAATGCAGGGGGCAGGGGACAGAGGGTCAATGCTCTTTGTCACTGATGGATTTACCTACGAGTTGGTCACAGCCAGGGCAGTGGGGTTGGAGAAGCAACGTACACGAGTCGTGTAGCCTGTCCCAGGGGAGCTTTACACTCATCTTTAAATTAATATTTTCACTCCAACCCAACTGTGTGTTTATTGCAGGCCTGTAAATACTCAGATGCCTTGAACACTGTGTCTGATCCTGCACTAGAAAGGGAACAGCACGGAGGGGCCTGGCTGCAGTTCAGCTGTTCAACCCAGGAACCAAAAAAGCTCCTTCTAGTTCACAGCAGTAATGGACAGTGCTGGCTGTGGGCAGTGCTGGGGCTCGCTGCGTGCTCTGTCCAGTCCCACAGCTGCAGCAGGTTATTTTGGTGTGTTCTGCATGGGGAAGGTGGTTAGAGAAAGGGAGCAGTGGATTATGCCCCAGATTGATCCAACAGCTGGGTAAAGGGATCTGGATTCCT
>WTSP01022972.1:0-27666 GCA_025331215.1 Actenoides lindsayi
ATTAAATTATGCAAGTAATTCGGCTATCCAAGACAATGCAGGTTGTGAATGGAATTGTCAATTGTTTCACAACTTGAGCATCTTCAGAACACGTATCTTATTTGCTGAAGAACTAAAAGAAACAATTGGAAATAATTAATAAGTTTTGGACTGGTGACAATTCCTTTGTGAACAGTAATGGACCATTGGTTCTGAATAAATTCTTTGCCTATTTCCAGGGTGGCTGTTTGTCCCTCCTGCAGTCAAGTTCCAGCTTTGCAGCTTGAGGGCTTTACATAAAGCACTTACCAGCAATCTGCTGCAGAGTCCTTCCCGCTCAGTAAATCAAAGCTTTGCTCTTCCTTGGTCCATTTCCACAAACAGATGATTCAAGCCTCCCTCACTTCCCAGCAGGAGAGGTTAGTTAAATACTTGTCCGCAGCGCCTTGCAACGCTTATGAGAACGGTTTACATAATTCTGAAGGATGGCTCTGCTTTGCTCAGGGATGGTTAGATGGGCCTGCTGAGAACTGGGTATCCTGCCCATTAATTGGCTGCTCACAGAATCTCGCTAATGAGCCAGGACTTTAAGAAAAACATTAGACTTTACTGAAACAGTTCTTGTTTTGTGCAGTATCATCTGCAAACAAATGAATACCTGATAATGTCAGTTCAGTAAAGGGAATGATACAGGGCTTTTGGTGGTCTTGTGTTGTTATTAGGAGTGGGAGATTGAAAAAAAAAAATGTTACAGATACACTTTTTTTTTATCCTGCTTTGAGAAGTTGTGTAGTCAGTGGAGTTTTGAAGTGACTTGGGAGTTGCATGCCAGTTGATGGAAAGGTTCCTATTGACTTTACTGGGATTTGGATCAAGCTTGCCAATGTGAATCAAGAATTTATGGGAGCCTAAGCAGCAATACGCAGGAATTTAGTGCAGATCCTCTTCAGATTTTGAAGTTAATTAACTGGGCAGAACATTGTCTTGAGTAATGCTGAGGAGAAAGACAGAAATAAGTTTCTATAAATTTTAAAATGGAAGAATATTATCTGTTGAATTATCAAAAAAACCCCTATGCAAGCTGATCTTATGTATAAAACATATTAGTAACAAGGTGGAAGTATTACATAGTTCTTACAGATGCCTGTTGGAAGGGGTCCTGAAAGGTACATCTTCCATTTGCTTTGCTTCACAGATGTAGAAACTTCACTCCTCCACTCCTGACCCCTCTACCCCACTGAGTCTGGCAGTGCAGGGGGTGGGGAATAGTGGCTGTGGTCAGTCCAGAAAAGCTCCTCTCTGCTGTTATTTCATCACATTTTCCCCTGGCTTCAGTGTGGGCTTTTCCCATGGGCTTCAGTCCTTCACGATAAACTTTCTCCTGCTTGGGCTCTTCCACAGGCTGTGAGGGAAAATCTGCTGGGGTGCCTGGAGCACCTCCTTCCATTCTTCTGCTCTCACCTGAGCATTAGCAGGACTGTTTCTCACAGTTCTTTCCTTTCCCCTCACTGCTGGGCAGCTTTGGCCGTGTCTTAAGTACATTTTTCCAGAGATACCACCAGCTTCTCTGCTGGGCTCCACTGTGCAGTGTGATGGGGCTGTTGAGGAATCAGTTGCAGCCCCAACCTCTCTTCACAGAGACAGCTCTTGCAGCCTCCTGCTGCCACCTACATCCAAGGCAACTTAAGAATGTGGAAAGAGATGGTATTAGGGTGATGATTCTCTTATCATGGATTTAAAGATGATTTTTTTGTTGTTTTCCTGAACCATTAGCAAGCTCTACCATTCTGTGGAGCATGGACCTGCTTGTAGGAACACTTGTGGGTTAGAAACAATCACTGTGTTCAGTTTTGGGCCCCTTGCTGCAAGAAAGACACTGAGGTGCTGAAATGTGTCCAGAGAAGGGCAATGAAGCTGTGGAAGGGTCTAGAGCACAAGTCTGGTGAGGAGCAGCTGAGGGAACTGGGGATGTTTAGCCTCAAGTAAATGGGTTTTGGACATGAAGTCACCTTAGTTCTTTGCTAAGTACTGATTGGGTTTGTTTTCTTCATATTCATTAACTTTCCTGATCAAAACCTGCTGTTGTTTTTCAGAAGGACCTCCTGAGGCCTGTGGAAAATCTGCAAGTGACACAAAAAAGGCAGGACTTTAACCCAAACGGATATTGTCTTCTCTCCCCAGGAGAAGGAGGAGCTCATTTTATAATGACGTTAAGAATTCATTCCCTTAAATGAGGTATGTCACCTTGCCATTTTCACTTGATTCATTAAAATAGTGGCTCATTAGTTATTCCCTTGTGCATATAGAATTTGCACATTAAAGGCACATGCATTTCACGCGCTCACTACATTCAGAGATAAATTCCTAGCCATCTTGTTTGAAAAGAAAAAATGTGGGATTTGAAAGATTAAAATAATAAAAAAAAGGTAGAAATTCTAGTCACCTGCCCCTCCTTTCCCCCACAGATCTTTTCTAATCTCTTTGAATCAACAGTGTTGCATTTTAGAAGCCCAAGCTACTGAAACACAGGACCCACTATGATAGTGCTAATCTCTTTCCAGATGTGTGTTTGATGTGTATTCTCTTTTGTGCCTTCTGTGGTGTGACAGATTTTTCCCTTTCTTTCCTTAATCTTGCCGTGAAAATTATAATGTCTGAGTTGAGAAAATGCCTTAAACCTTGGGCAGGGAGGAGTTCTGCTGTTGTCTGAGTGAAAACACATCTCCTGGGGAGTGGAGATTGAACCTTGAAGTTCAAGGTTCTTGAACCTTGCTGGGTGAACACAAATACAACACGATGGGAAAAAATCTCAACTAGAGAAGAAAAAGAATATGGAAATACTACATTTGTTTGAAGAACTGAATGGAACAGACTGGGAAAGATATTTGATCCTTTTATGTAACATCTAGGCTCATTCCAGGCCCTGGCTGGTGAGCTGCTTCCATAGTCTTGGAATCTGCTAACTGAACAACAGCTCTGCCCTCAGTCAGTCCTAGACTGGATGGAAGGAATGTCATTCCAAACTCAAATCTAAGCCTAATTCTTTGGTTTCACTGGTGACTCAGATTACAGTAATGGAATCCGGAGAGCTATCGGTCCCCACCTCCCTCCGCTGCTTTTCTTACCGCGTTACAAATGGCTGGTAAAAGAAATGTCACAAAATGCTGATCCTGCTTAAAATGCAATTAAATATATCCACATTCTCTCTTGCCTGTGACTTTCCTTGTATGCACGAAACTCAACCCTTTCCTTCTTACCTTCTCAGTCTCTGTTCACCAGCATCTTTCATGCTTTCAGGATGCTTGTACTATAAGCTGGTTTTTTTCAAATCCCAAGCAAGAAACTTTCCCATACAATAAAATTCCATACAAATAACAGCTAATGTCAATAAAGCTAAAAAGATATGTCAGCGAAGGCCCAAACAGTCAATTTATTACCTCTAAACATCCTGCCCAGATGTTTTATTTACAATCAAAGCTTGTTGTATACATCCATCCCTCTTCCCTCGATATCTGTTTTTATCTCACAGTTTACAAATTGCTGCCTGACTCTTTGTATCCTGTATGAAATACTGAACTCACTTGTGCATGTTATTTGAATACGATCTTTCTGTTTCTATTTAAAAAATGCCTTTGGATGATCACTTGGAAATATACATATAAAAAAAATCTGAATTTAGCTCTTTTAACCAAAAGAAGTTGTATCATGATACATTTGAACACTGTCTCTTGTTAACAAATCCCCCAAATGACTTGGAAACATGGTTTACAGAGATATTTATATATTGTTCTTACTAGCTTACATTTCATTGTACCCTTTCCCACCCTTGTAAATATACATGGGAGGGAATGTGCATAGCTCTTTCTATAGGATTTTCAGAAGATGGCTGTTTGGGGACAGAGGAAAAGTGCAGGTTGTTTTGAGAGGAAAAAGAAAAGAAGTCTAAATTGACAAATACCAAGATATGTTAACAAGTTGCTGGGTTTGTATTTGTTATAAAAAGGCTACTTTTGACTTGTGATACAGTCAAATCAAGCTTCTTTCAGGCTCCCCCAAAAACCTTTGTACAACTTCCCAACTCTGTGCTCCACAGCTTCTAAACTGGCCCTTGAATAATGTCATGGGAGCACTAGGAAGGAGACCATTATTAATGACCAATATTAAATGACACTTTCAATCCATCATCTACATCTGCTGGTGTTTGTCAGGGGAAACCTGGGATGGGTGTGCAGCTTCTATCTGATTTGGTCTGCATCTGTGAGCGGCTTCCAGGACACTTTATCTGGCACAGGAGAACACTAAAGGCTTCCATTCTTGTACCAGATCTGCTCCAGAGATACTTAAATTCCTCCATGATAATGAGGTGTCCGGAATAGTAACAAGAAGCCACAACTGTGCTTTTGGTTTAAACTCTGCTGGAATATCTGCTGACTGTGGGCAACTGCAAATTCACATCAGTGTACCTGAGCGAACTTGGCCCAGAGTGAAGAGTGAAACCTTATCAGGTGCCAGATCTCCTGGGCTATAGGTGAGAGCTATAGGGTTACTGCACGTCTAGCACAGCTGTGGCAGGCAGAGCAAGGGAAGACTGTGTGACAAGTAAGTAAAGCTGTTTCTCCCCGCAGTGTTCCAGTTCCTGCTTATATGGCTTTTTCCTGGGCTTTAACACTGGTGGTAAGAAATAGTTCTGGTTTCTCCTCCACCACGTTTTGCATGCAAAATACTTCGTGAACAGCACTCCTTTGCAGGTGCGGGTAACATGGGTATTGAAGAGTCCAAGTAATTAGCTGCCTGGCAAAGTGGATGGGGAAATACTTCCCATTCAAGTCCCTGGTAGGTGGAGAGTGGAACTGTGGAAATTCCCTGGACGGGGTCATTTTCACTTTTGCAGATGTTCTCCCTATGGCATTTTCTTCCCATCTCCGGTTTAGCCACAGCACGAAAATGTTTTGACCAACGCTGCAGACTCAGGAAAGGTCACACACGTACCTTCTTGGGACGTGTTTTTCTAACCTCTCTACCTGCTGTGGGTAGTCTGCAGCCTCCTGTGCTGACAAGTCTGTGATGGCTGGAGCTGTGATTAATGGGATTTCATTAACGCTTGTGCAACTATCCCTGAGAACCCTCAGAGGTGCTCCGGCCTCCTCCCCACACCATGAACCTTGTAATGGCAAGGAGTGCTGGCAGATATGTCGGAGATGCTCTATCCAAAACTTTCCCTCCGGGCATTAAGTGTAAATAATGATTTGAAATGAAAAGGGTAATGTATAATAATCATGGCTACGTTGTCCTAACAAGAAGGAAGAGTAAAACATCCTGTTGCTGCCATCTTAGTATCCCACCGTGAAGAAGAGGTTGCTTCATGCATGACCATGTTGTAGGGTTAGCTGGGACTCCTCCCTGCTCTGAGCATGGATGGGAAGGAAGAGAAGGAGAAATATGTGGACTGGATGCTCAACAGGTATTTCTTCCTCACTGGGAGAAAACGGGGTAGTTTGTCTGCAAAGGACACGGAAAGATTGAGAGCAATTTTTAAAACAGATGTACAATGCTGGGGATAGACACACGTATCTTCACTGTGCCCCTGTTCTGAGCTGGCAGATGGGAGCAGTCCAAAAGCGATCTGGTTGTGTTTGCTGTGAGCAAATGAACAATACTCTCCCCATCTTTCTTCTCGGGTTTGCTCCTGCATGTATTTTACACCGCATCATGGTGGTGGCAAAGGTCCAGCCTTGGGGTTTCCTGGAAATAACTGGGGGTCAACCTGCTATTGCTGTATTTGCCTGCTGCTGTGCCTCTCTCTGTAGAGCAGCGTTGTATTTAAAATGGTTCTAGTCAACAACTGCAATATGTTAGCGGTGTATTGGGGAAGGATTAATTGGTGCCTGTTCTCTCCTTGTTACCCTTTTTAGAGCATCAACTACTGACACAATCTGACACAGCTCGGCCTTTCCTGTGCTTCAGTCTGTTGTTATCTATACAGCATGCTGACAGCTCTTTTTCTTTGTGTGGAATGAGTGGGGTTTACTTTAATTTTGGGCTCAGGTACTGCGGCAACATGATGTGTGAATATGTCTAAATTTCTTGTGCCATGTTGCCTCACAGCAGGAGCTCTGGGAGGGCAAGGTGTGAATGACAGTGGAAGTCTGACTAAAATAGGTTATTCATCTACAACTGCTAGAAGTGGAAGAAGAGCTCCCACGAACTGTCATGGTTTCCAGAGGACAAGACGCATTTAAATTATTCACTAGCAATTATGAATATTAAGGACTGAAGATAGCTAAGGTAAAATAAACTGCCATCACAATTCTTCTCTTGCATGACTTTAGGAGAGATGGGGGAAAAATGAGGTCTGCTCATGGTGAGAAAGCTGGACAGAAGAGTCAAAAATTGCTCGTGGATCTGGCAACAGATGCACATAGCTGTCACATTGTAGGGAGCTCAAGGATTTGGGCAGCTTCCCTGAGCAGAGACTGCAAAATGCAGCTTTGTGCCTGCCCTGTGGGAGGGCAAAAAGAATAATATCACAGAGGCTGTAGGTCCCTGATTGATGCTGCTGCTGTGCTTCAGGTAGGTATGAACCGAGCGAGAACTGTTTGGTGTGAAAAGAAGTTATGTAGCTGTTTTAAAACAAAAATTCCTATTTCATATGTGTCCTGGTTAGGGATAGGAGCAAAAGTCTACATAGATAGAACATTTTGTTTAGGAGATGGAAGAATCTATATGCCAAAGTAAACAGTCAGGAGATAGGTGAGGGCACTATGAGGCATCTCTCACAAAAATTCTGAGTTGTTAAAGTGGTGGAAGAAATTTTTCAAGCCCTTTACTCTTCTCCAGCCAAGGTCCCCTTGCAACATACCTAAGCTCCAAAAGGCTGTATTTTATTACTATGCCCCTTTTCATCCAATTTTGGTATAATTCTGAACTAATACTGATGATTCTCTGAAAAACCCACCCAAAAATGTTTTAAGAGTCCATCTGAGCTTTTCCCGTTCCTCTAGATGTCCCATTTGCTTCTGTTAAAATTATTTTTGTCTCAAGGATTTTTGTTGCTTTCAGAAAAAAAGGTAGTTGTGTTTCCTTTGCTTTCACTGACCTTGCCAGAAAGCTTTGGGGTTTTGCTGAAGTTATTCTATGAAATCCCACTTGCAACACAGAGCATGTATCTTTAGCACCAGCTTATGACAGGCCCTACTTAAACACATTCACCCAGAGCTGTTGCGGTGGGTTTTTTTTGCTAAGCACATTCTTCTTGGTGTTTTTAAAGTATTCCAGCACTGGGAGAACCAACAGACTTTATATTACCACAGACTACTGCAGTCTAATATTCATAAGCCGGGGATAAAGCCTTGAAAATACAAGCAACAAAATGGGCAAGATGGATCATTGATCCTTCCAACTTTTTGTCCGAGGACTCAAAGCATTAAATAGAACTTTTAAAGTTCTCTAGGAAAGCTAATTGTGGTGAGAAAAGGAAATTCCACCTTAATTGCCTTTTCTGACACAAACCAATAATGCAATGACATTTACTAAGGTAGCAATTTCATGTCAAGTCTTCCAGCCCCATCAAGTGTTGCCACAGTTGGTGAGGGTGGCAGAAGTTGTACAGCCTCCTTGTACATATCCAAGTGTGGCAGCAGAGCCATTGGTCCCTCCCTACCTGACTCATCCTAATGTCCCTGTTGACCTCCTCCACATTTTTATGGTAGGAAAGATCTCGTGGAAGACACAGAAGCAAAAAAAAACCCAAACCTTCCAAGTAGCAGATGCAAAGACTCTGGGCCTCAAACCTTCAGCAATAAGTGTCTTCACTTGGAAACATCAACACCTGAGCTTTCAAGTTCCTAGGAAGTCATTCACTGGCAAGTGCTGTAGAGGTGCACTTGTGTGCTCCGTTGTTTAAAAACTGGAGTTAGTTGATCAGTTCTCAAGAATAAGGAAAACAGCAGAAGAATATGGGGTTTGAGGGTTGGATGGGTGGAGGTTTTTTGTAATAGAAAATGTGTATTTCTTGACCAAAAAAAAAAATTATTGTTCAAGTGTTATCTTCAAAACTCTTATTTTGCTTCTTCAGAATGAAGTTTAAGAGACAGTCACTATTTGCCCTTAACCCCTAGAGTAAAAAACACTTGTCTTAGTTTTCAGGTATCTATATTCAAATCCTTCTCCTCTGCCAGAGTCAAATCAGCTGCGTTACAGCACATCACATCCAAATAGCTTATTGTATTTTCTGGTTGAATTATTTCATTATTTGATGGGAATAAGGGAGAAAATTTATGATCATTTTCATTTTATCCTGATGTAAAAAAGAAGTTGTCATGACCATTGTAATTATTTTTTTTTTTTAAATCCTGTTTTGATTAATATTTCTGTGGAATTGTTTTAGTTTCTTTTTTCCCCTGTGGATAATATCTCTGATAATTTTTTTCAGTCTTAAGAACAGCTAGTATTGTTTAGGCTATACTCATTTATCTTATGATGCTTTCAGCTGGCCATTTTAAGGAAGTCCAGGTCTCATGCAGAATTATTAACCAACAGTCTTTACACATCCATTGTTGGTTTGTTTTTTTTCAGATGAGTCACTATGTTGCTTAGCAGAGATCTCTGCTCCTGGCTGTATTTCCTGCCCAAGAGCAAATAAAGAGGAATTTTCTCAGAGGTAGTTGTGTCATAGTGATGGCTGGGACCTGCCATTAAACCTCAGACTCATTTCAAAACGCTCACAGGCCCTGCCCTGAAGAGCTCTCAGTTCATGCAAGGTAAGGAAATACAGATAGAGAACAAATGTGGTGGTCACACTGGTCAGTGCAGAAGACTTTGACCCGGGGATTAGAATTATGACACAGACACACGTGACACGTGCTATGACACACTGCATAAAGGTAAACCCACATCTTCATGATGAATCACGCTGGATGAAACTCGGAACCACACTAAAACAAACTTTTTAGGAGTTTTGCTAAAATACAGTGGCATTCGGATTCTTCCAAAGAGTTTATGGTGGTTGCCATCTACTCTGTTTTCTGAATACCCTGCCTCAGTTGGGAGTCCAGGATTAGGCTATTATGATTTTATCCTAAAACTACAGATTGTTCTGAGATTCAAAGTGTAGGGATGTGCAACTCAAAATTGCACGTGGGCCTTGCTAGTTGAAACCATGTGTAATGCCCTGTTCATTCTTTGGTTGTGAACTTGAAGGGTTTAAACTGAGCTTCTCCTTTTTTGTGTGTGTTCATACTAAAAAAAAAAAAAAAAGATAATAAAAAAGAGGGGGGAAGGTCAAAACTATGTAGCTGTGAATGCAAATGGAAATGAATGTGAAAAGTTGTTTTGGTTCACATTGATTGACATTTGCTGCATTAACCCTCATTTTCACTTGACCCTGCAAATACTTCTAAACTGCTGAATATATGGAACAAAATCTATAGCCAAGACTAATAAATTGCAATGCCAGGATCTTAAGGTCCTTGGTAACTGTAAATCAGTAGAGCTGCAGAAATCAACAGAGCTGTGCTAATTTACACAAGCTAAGTGTCTGACCTTTAGTATTCATTAGCATCATTAACATTTCTTAAATGATGGCAACTGGAATTTGAGAACAATACCAAAGTAAGATTAGAAAAATACCCTTGCACCTCCCCTCCTTGAAACACAAAATAATTTGACAGACAATTAAAGTTCCTGTAAAAATTATGACTATATAGTGTGTTCTCTGTGGAGAATTAGTATAAAATCTACTGATACCAAACAAGAGCTTCCAACATATGTCAGAAGGACTCCTTGTTAGGGGAAAAAAACAGGGATTTGGAATGGCTTCCACAACTGTGTCATAAAAAAAGTCTTAGGCTATAGCTCTTTTTATTTTCCTCGCCTTTAGACTGAACTCAAACACAAACAATTTGTGAGCCACAAGAGATTAATACCTGGGGAATGCTAATCTGCATATTCCCACTGGGACTCAGGTACTGCTTTCTACCTTTTATAAGAAACTTCAAAGCGCTCCTCGGTTTCCCTCCAGCCAAAAGTTTGGGGGGGCCACATACCATTCCTTTATCTGTCTTCTTAAGCCAAGTCTCCAGGCTTGATAGATGAACGCACACTTCCAATCCAACCTATACAACCTTGGATAAATGTACAGCAGGCTGATACTCTCGCGGTTAACTTTGGGTTGATTTATTTTGTGCTTGTTGTGATTCAGGGTTTCAGAAAATGATGAAGTAATGAAAGCAGCAGTCCCTTCACCAGCCTTACAGCCACGATCTCTAATTGCCAAACTCCAAGATGAACTGTAGCATACTCTGAACCGGTTTCAATTTCTCTTCAGTCTATGTCCAAGAGGGTTCCTAGGAATGGGCCAATTGCAATGCAGGCTGCTGCCTTGATGGGACAGATGACTCTGCCATGACTGGATGTCTTTAGTGCACAAACGTCCTTCCATGGTGAACGAGTGCTGTCCCGAATCAAATATTTTTCCATTCTTTTGGCAAATGATCCCAGTTTACCAGACAGCTAAAAAAAAAATAACCACAGTTCATTTACTTAAAAACTCACTTGCTAGTTATGGAAATAGGGCCACAGTCCAGGTACAGCTCTGTGCATACAGAATTTGCAAAATATTTATCATCCTTTGAGATGAAAAGTAAGTTTTTTGGCAAGAAAGAGTGACGTTCTGCTCAATTAACACAGCAATTTTATTTTTTTTTCATCAGTCTTCCTTGCTCTTATTCCTTTGGGTTTGATGATTTGGTATTTCAAGTAGTGGCATATAATGTCATTGCTTTTATTTCTCAGTAAGCAGGAAAATAATAATATTAGTAATAATAATAATAATATCAGATGTATTTCCTGTCTAGTCCATACTAATTAATTGGATCATTTGATAAGGAGTCTCCTGGAAATGACAGAGTATGTAAGAGATGAACTGCTATCTGCTGTGAGTAGTGGGGAAAAATTTGGCCTGTGAAATACGACTATCACCTCCTTAAGATTACTCTAGACTGTGGCAAAAGTTTGGAGCTCTTTAGCTTTTTGTTATCATTCAAGCAATACAGGAAGATCTTAAGAGCTAGACTGAAATTGTCACCTTTTTAGTAGCTCTTGAATCAACCCTGGAGTGTGAAACACACCTAAACAGATGGTCTGAGATATTTTTCTGTATTCCCAGATTTATTCTACCAACCTGTTATTGAGAATGAAAGCAATGACAAATCACAGCTACAGATAAAGAGGCAGTCTCAGAGGTGGCTCATCCTGGTGTGTAATATGGCCATTGATGCTACAGGCTTCAGCAACGGTGCACAACAGTCTTTCCAGCTGCTTTGTGTGCTCTGGCAGCAGAGTGAGGCAGAAGGCCCTCAACTCAAAGGACAATCGTTTTCATGGTGCTTTGGGGTTTCCTGCTCAACATCGGGCTAGTTGTTAGGTGATCTTCTCACTTTTATGGCCCCAGTGTGGGTGCAGAAGGGTGACATGGCCCAGTAATTGCACATGAATTGAGGTCTTCAAAGCTGCCTGATGTCTGCTGCAATAGGAGAGGAGAGCATGTGAAGGAAGGCACCTGCAACCTGCTTCCTGCGGAGCTGGTTGGTCCTGTTAAGCTATGAATCCATATGTCTAAGGTAAACTTGCACATACTGAGTCAGTCCCTGTCCTCTGTGTCCTCAGGTCATTGTACAATTGTGCAATGTACTGAGCTGGGTCTGGAAAATCTTTTCCACTGAGTCTGAACAGGAAAAAACCGAAGTTCTTTAATTGCAGCTCCTCAGAACTGACCCGTCCTAACTTTTCTCTGTGACAGAGATGTCCTACTTGCCTCTACTCTGCTAGACCATTTTCTCTGTTCCTCTGCTTTTCAAGTGCTCTGTCCACGCTATAAAACCGATCTCTTGACCTAACGCCACCTTGGCATGGCAAAGCTCAATGCACTTGTTCTGGTTTAACTTCTCTGTTCTTTCTCTCTTTTGGCGGCTCAGGGGCTGGCGTTTGTCTCTGGTGCAAGGTGAGGAGGGGGCACAATCTGTTCATGTCCAAAGCAGGGGAAGAGCGTAAGACTGCACAGATCAGCTCTCCCTTGTCACTTCTGCATTTCACACCCTGCCCCAGGGATCCCACATGTCCCAGACACCACATCTGGCACCATGTTGACATACAGAAGACCAGCAGGGACTAAAACTAGAGATGGTGGCCGATAGATAACTGAGCTCCCTCTTTTATTATAGAGTCACAAGGACAGTTCTGGTGACCTGTAGAACACCAACTATTGCTTGTTGGACTCCATGTGCTGACTCAGTCAGTTGCTTGTTTTGAAAGGGCCTCGGAAGAATGAAACCCAGGTTGTAGCAGTTAACATCTCCATGATGCCTTTGCTGCATGTGGCTTTAAATATCACTACTTACCCCCGAGTTCATTAATTTTGATTTCATGGAAATCACTGCTCTACATCCAGAAACAAGTAAGAGGAGCTAAACTGCAGCAGCCTTGTGGGTTTTTGAATGATTAGGAGAAGCAAGAGCAAATGTAATGCTGATGTCTTTGTGTACAGTACATAAAGAAACTTTCCCAGACTGCCTGGAGTTGAATTGTGCCTTGCGTTTATCACTAACATGTCTGCAGATCAGACTTAGGTATTCTCCCATATATTGAAATATCATTTCACGACTGCTTTTTTTCCTCCCTGTTTTGATCCATGATCTAATCCAGTTCAGGGTGTGCCAAAGATTGACTCAACAGTCCAAAACAAATAAGAAGGCTATCTGGTCAGATTCTATCATCAGTTGAGTCAGATTTGTACAACTGGATTAAATCAGGGCATGTACAACACATTTAAATATCACATGGCCTGGCAGAGGGAGAGGTACCAGGAGGTCACAATTCATTTCCAACAAATGAAAACATTCAGGTTTAGAACCATGAATAAAAGATAGAGCTCATTAAGGCAGAGATTTAGCTAGTCAATCTGATGCTACACAGCCTGCATCCAAAAGTAAACTCTTTCCCAGGAATTTCTTAAGGAGCACCTGAATCTCTCCCGTTGCCTACTAATTATTTCTCTGTTTATCTCACACTGGTAGAACATTGCATGAAGGACTTGCCATGTAAGGCTCAGATCTTGCAAACCATGATGCAAGCACCCAGCTTGATAAACGTTTGTGTGATCAAGATCAAAAAATGACAATAGTAAAATGAAGGGAAGAATGAAACATGAAGTTATTCTTTCTGAACCACCTCTGAGATATAGCAATAAAATATTTAAGTTTTCATTTACCTTGCACCTTAACACTTGTGATTTAACTCGTGCTTTAAGGAGGTGGCGTAAAAGTGCCAGCAAATGTTTCTCTACTGTATTTCTGCTGTGGCTCACACACTTCAGTCAGAGGGTTGGTTAAACATAACTTATGCTTTTGCACTGTGGAAACTGTGAGCAAAATTTATCTCCTTGAGACAGTCCCTCTCCATCTCGTGCCCATCATTCTGTAAGCCATTATTTTAACTTAGACTTCTGTACTTACTGTGGATAATTCACTTGGTCTCTAGGGATATTCTCCCCTGATTCCTTTGTTGCTGGAAACAGATTTAGTACTGACAGGCAAAGTCCTATGTAGGTGTGGGAAGAAAGACACACCTCATATAGATAAAAACCAGAAGCTTTTATAGGTAAGGTTAGGAGGTAAGAGATCAGCTTAGGGGAGGGTCTTTCTATTTGTTTTGAAAAAAATACAGAGAACCCTGCAGTGGTTTAAGGTAAGATAATATTCTCATAATTCATCTGCGTAAGATTTACACACCACTTGCATCCAAGACCTGCTTGATTTCCACTCCAAATATCTACCATGACCATCAGCTTTCATTTCAGGAGAGTCCTCAGAAACGCCCACTTCAAACTGCAACATTTAGAGAAGTTTTTTATGGCAGTTTCACCAAAAGAGAAGCGTTCTATGGGAACATATTGACTTTGCTGAAATTTGGCACGGAAAAGTGCCTAAATAAATAACTGTAGATATATATATATATATATTTTTTTTAACTTTGTTTTGATAAGATAATAAGGTATTTTGACTTTCTGGTATACTAAAACATTTTGCTTGCGCATGTTGGATTTCATATTTATTTTACTGAAACTAAACATTTGAGCTTTTACCATCTGCAAAACTATTTTCACTCTGAATTGGACCTAAAGTGAATGCCCAAATTTTAGAGTTTTGGGAGAAACAAAAGTTCAGTTCTGCTGGAAAGTAGAGACTGGGCTTGGAAAGGTAGATTCTGGAGCCCTTCAATACTTGCAGCTTGTGACCACTTTGTTTATGAAATCATCAGACTTTTGTGGCTTACTTTGTAAATTCTATCCAAATAATTATAATTACAGCGTGGCTAATTTGTCTGTGCCATTACCACAGACAGAGACACGGAAGGTGATGCAGTTGCCTGATTTGTGTAAGAAAACAATCTAGTTCCTGGAGTTTGATGGGTAGAAGTAATCCCATCGACTTGCTTTAGGATTGCAGGGTGTGACTTTTGAGTTTTAGTTAGGCAAAAAAATGTGGGTCATTGTCTCCACTGCTTTTTTTTTATGGGAATACAATGCAATTTAATGGATTTTTATCTGACTGACATGAGGGTAATGGAGACACTGCCACCTTAAAAGTTTTTTTTCCTCCTAATTGTTCTCTAGCTATTGACAGAGGGTAGATTTAATTGTAAGTTTCTGGTCATTCCATTTATTCTGTAGATGTAAAACAAACAAATATCAGCCAAACAAATAAAGCTAGACAGTTGCACTGCTATTTTGTATATGTTTCTGCCTCTTAGGCTGATTCTGTACTTTGTGCATTTAAGGACACCTAAAAGTGGCAAGAAAAGTCAATGCTCCTTTAGCGTTCTCTTTGCTCCCCAGCATTTGAGAGCGTACTTTCCTTCTCTGGACCAGTCACCATGTTCTTCTTCAGTTCATCCATCTGCAGCCTGCTCCTTCTGCTTCACATTGCTGATGAATTACACTCCGCTTCCTCCATCTAATCCTTTTCATTTATTTATATTTTATGGAGGAAACATAAAAGACTCCTCATAAAAATCCAACTGTTTTTGATAAACTTTGTCATGTGCAAATAATGGAGCCTTGTCAAGCACAAGCCTTGCTGGAAATTTATGCCTTCTAATAATAATAACAGGAGAGAATCAGGAACAAATAAGGAATATATTGGATTGGATTCGAAGCATGTTTATGGTTTTAAATTGGGGGCAATAAAGTATTTTTTTTTTTTAATCCAGAGATGTTTTTACATGTTATTGTAATTCAAATACCATGTTGTGCTCGAACTCTGCAGCATCTAGCCTAGGAAAGCTATGAAAAACATCTTGTACTATAGCCCAGTAGAGCACACAGACTTCTCTTCCCAAGGTTTGGTGGCAGGGGGAGGAAAAAATATACCTGGCTTATTAATAAGAGAGGAAACAAGCCAGAGTTCAGGGCAAAGAAGCGAACTGGTGGTCAACTGAGGTCTGCCTGTGGGTTAGCAAACACTGGTAGGGTCACAGAGGCTAAAGAAAGCTAATCAAAGGCAGATTTTTATTAGAATATTAATTTTTCTTTCCATGGCCAGAGGCGGCTTGTCAGAAGCAGAAATGCTTGCTGTTTCTGACCGCTAAGGCTGTGGATATAGGGAAGGGCATAAGGACAACTGGTCATCCGCGGAAGTTAACATCTAAAGGAAAAGCCTCTTGTTAAGGTCTTCAGCTGCCTCTTTGCTGTATGACATTTTATTTCCTCTGATAATTTTTGCTTTGAGAATAAGACTAAACAAAATGTTAATCGCTCGCCGATGATGCCAATTAGCATTTTATTGCACTTCACAAATGTCAGCGAATGAAGGGGAGCTCTCAGGAAGAAAACTTTGTGTTCAATGGGCAGACTCTAATCCAAACAAACGAATTCCTTTAATGAAGAGGCTTCTTAGGAGCACAGCTAGTCCTCTGAATATGTTGTCTGTGCAACTTCACAGAACTGATATTTCTGCTCCCAGGAGTGTTACTCTTTACATGAAATGCTTGTCTTGTATATATTCAGTAGTGAGATTCTCTGCAATTCCCTTTCAGGTAACATATCCAAGCTGTCATGCTGAACTACTGGTAGAAATAATAATAGAAAATGAAGAAACAAAGACAAAAAAATTATGTTTCAATTTAGAAAACTGATTGACCCACTACTTTGAAATAGTGCTTTGCATGTACTGAAGGTTTTAGTGAGACAGGCACGAAGTGAAAACTTACCCTAACTTTCAGAGGATAGTAGTGGTTTAGTTTAATTTCCTTTTGGTGTAGAACTCTGCCCCTTCTCCCTCTTCCTCATTCAAAACTTTCTGGGCAGACTGGACCGGAGCTCAGCCCTTGACTTTGCAAGATGACACAACCATTGTTTAACTTGGCTAATCAGCCAAAGAAATAAGTTACCAAGAAATCAGGCAGATTTGAAGGAATTGGTTCTCTCACACTTCATCAATTACCCCTCTCTATAAAACAGTGGGACTTTAATGATCTCTGACAAAGATACTCTGCTGCTGTTTTTGTCTTGATCCGTGTGGCATCAGTTGTAATGCATGACATGGGACCAGATGTCAGGGATGAACCGATTGATTTTGCAGTGTTGTCACAAAACAGTGACCTTTACAGGAAGGATGCCAAAGAAGGTCACACTTTAAGCCTCGTAGTTGACTTTACAAAGGAAAGTTCAAGTTTTGCAGGCATCAGTCTTTATAACGAGATTAGTGACAAGCTTCCAACAACATGTAACTTATGATAGATCTGGCGTTTGCCTTTTTTAAGGGTTTGACATAGATATATGTATTATACTGTTGCCAAGTCTTCATCTATGGCATGTGTAAATACAACTTTTAAATCACCTTCAGAACTGATGACACTCTCCCTAGCACTTTCCTGCCCACCATGGATCCCTGAGATAGCACACCAATTTTTAAATAGAATTTGGTATCGTTGAGCGCTTCACAGCAGTACAATTTTCATACTGCTCAGGACGGATTTGGATTTCTCCTTGCCTGAATCACATCAGTGTAGCTGAAAATGGAATGGAGGGTTGGTGGAGTTTTTCTGAAGAATTTTACTCCAGGTGCTTGCGGTCTGACCCTGAAAGTCAGAAAGTGAATTGCCAATTGGGTGTTTGACAACCATCGTTTATCACTTGTGCATGATGGTACGTGAGGTATTACTTAAGAAAAAGGAACTGTAATCCTGAATGACCTGTGGGACTTGGTCAATGTATACAAGCTGTAGCTATCTTGCTGCAGAAGGAAATTCATCAAAACCAAAAATTTGGACATGAGCTTCTGCATCATGACAAATAGATTCTGTATTTACTTTCTCCATACAGAGAATGGTGGCTTTTCTGGGAGATTAGAAGGAGGAAGCAAGCAGAGCTGCTGGTTTTCTTTCTGTTTTTGTTTTTGGGGTTTTTTAGTTATTACAATAATTTTTGAAGGATTGTTTTCTAGGACCTTATTTCTAAGTCTGATGATGCTTCTCCATGGATTCACCAGCTCTTTATCGGTGTCTAGGAAACAGAATCTACAACATCCTGGGAACTGCATGAGAACTAAGGTTAAAACTTAAATTTTTTAATTCAAAAAGTGGTGATTTGGTGGTTTTTTCCCCCTCACTCAGGATAAGAATACGAATATACAGGATGAGAATACAAATACACGTATCTATCACCTACATACTTATATAGCCTGTAGTCAGGGCCTTTGGAATTCTTTATTGTGTAATTCTGAAATCTGATAATGGTTTATTCCCATGAAGATAGAGGACAATTGAGAAGACAAGTTGCAGCAAGCAGCAAGGAGCAACAGCTGCCTTAATTTTATTTTCTAATGATTTCTAGAACATTTGATATGGAACATCCTAACAACACGATTTCACTAGTATAATGTAGGCTGTATGTAGTCGTGCTACTTATGAGTCAGAAGAGCCTGTAAATGCATAACTAAAGTTCTATATGAAAAAGGAAGTTACATGTGTTAATCTGAATCTGTGGGAACTTCATATAGTTTACTGAAATAGCTATTTTGGAGCACTTTCCTTCTTCAACCCAGTCACCACTTTCATAGGGCTACCAATGTTTGGTTAGAAAAGAATCTCTTCCTTTGTACCCTCGGCCGCATCCCCCCCAGCCAGCCCAGGTTAGGCAGCACTACCCCAGGCAGTGGGGTTTTAATCTCCCGCGTCTGTTCCCCGTGTTTGTGATCAACAACTGGAAGACAAATGTGGACTCCTCAAACCAAAGGAAAGACCAGATGTTTCAAATAATCCTTTAAATGCTGAAGTTTATTCTTACAATGTATACAGATTCAGGACTTTAAATATGTTGATAATCTCACTCCAAGAAATCCCTTTGCTCATCTGTAAGGATTTGATCAATAAGTCAGATGACCAGTTTGGAATTAGAACTTTTAGTTGTTATACTGCATATATCCTGCCCTTTTATACAGCCGCAAATAAGATATTTTTTGCATTATATTCTGCAAAATTAAGTCTGAGTAAGGTCAGGGTCTCTCAGCCTTACTTTTCTTTTCCTCCTGCAATCCTTGGCTGTAATAACTCATGGAGTTTATTCGGTCAGCATTTTAAATACAGTGTGTGTCCCCTTCCATCATTCGTAACGTGAGATGATGAAAAGCACTGCAACTAATTTTATGCAACATAATGAAATTAAAAGCTTTTGGTATTACTGTACAGCAGGTATAAATCTAACTAACTGCAGTGCTGGAGAGAGATGGACTATATAGGTAAGTGTTGGAATAATTTAAGGTTATTCGGCATTTTCTGTGGAAGTCTGCTCTTGTTTCTTCACAAATACCATAAGTAATTGCGTTGTTAGTATATTCTTTAAGTGTCTGAGCTTGCATTTTTCCACCGCCTTTATTCATTAGCTGAGAAAAAGTCAAGCTAATGGAAAACACTCCATTGCAGTGAAACTGTAGATTTGCTTACCCATCAGGGCAAAATGTTAACCTGCGTAATATTTTAATGCCACCTTAACTTATGTCAGACAGTGTTTCAACATATACACTGATAAATTTCAGAGAACTGGACAGAATCTTAGATATATATTCTTATATTTCAGTTATACCCATCAAACTCTACATGTTTTCAGTGATCTGGATATTAAGAATATTGCTTGATATCTGCTTTGTGATTATACAGAAACATTCAAATAAGTTAGGAAACGCAACCCAGCTTTTTCCATCTCCCTTGTGCATTATTATTTTTGTGCTCTGGTATTTACTTCTGCCAAATACATACCTTACTATTTAAAAGCCTTGCTATCTCCATCATTCATAATATGAGAGATGATATTCTCTCTGTTATTTCTTATTGCACTTCAAATGACTCTTCACTCATTTTTATAATACTGGACTTACCCTCACACATTATTTTTGCATTTATTCTTCATTCAGTTTATGCTATACCAGATTTTTCTGCCATGAAGCAACCTGTGGAAGACATGAAGAAGACTTTTATTCACTAAAAGTCTAGGGCCTTAGCGTTTCCTAACAGAGGATGACGTCGATTTTCCTTTCTCATTGCCTCTTTCATCCTGGGACTGCAGGTATTTAAAAGTGTGTGTTTCTAATCTATCCAAGTTGCCCTGAACTTTGTTGCTATCCCCTGCTATTTGCAACTATTTTCCCTCCTCTTAACCTGCACTTCGTGTTATCATCAGTTATTCGGTTGGCACTGTGTATCTTCGAGGTTGTTTAGCATTTAAAGGAAATCTTTTCTTCCAATTAGCTCTGTCATTTTTCCCTTCCCAGCCTCCTCCTCCTCTCTCTTGTCTGCTCTTAACAGCTCTGAAATACAGAGCATCAGCTCATGTCCCAGCACCTGCCTTGGTGTGCTGCACAGGAAAGCCAAGCTCTGAGGTGCTCCCAGAGCTCTGGAGCCAGCACCAAGGGCCATATAGAGGAGAACTGTGGGTGCTCTGCACACCCCAACAGCTCAGATACCATCTGGAGCAGCCCTGAAATGTTAGCCTATGCCAACAAGAAAATCCTCTCCGGCTTCTCTACGCAGAGTTTCTGTTCAGAGCTCCCTAAATTCAGCTGAAAATGAAGTTCTGCTTCTTTTATATGTCCAAGATGGTCCTTTCTCTTTGATTTGAATGTTAAAAAGTCCTGAATTGAGGTTGATAGTTCTGCCTGTGCCCGTGCTCCTGCAGACAGGCGCAGTGCAGCCTTTCTTCCACACTTCTGCACCCGCACGATTTCGATATGCTGCTGCTATCGCTGCTGCTGTTGGCTCTGCAGCCCTCCGTGCAGAGACTAGACCTTTGGAGCACTCATTTCTGTTCCAGCACTCGCCTTTTTTTCCCTCTATTGCTCTATCTCATTCAATTTCACCCAACATTTCCCCCTTTCTTATTGCTGGCGAGTAATTCATGGAGTTATGCATCTTTGCAATGATGGAGCTTTCTGAGCAATCCCTTCTCTGCAACAGAAAACTTTGAAAACTTTCCTGATATGAAATGCTCAGTGAAGTGCACAGTTATCTCTTTTGAGCTGTGCAAACAGAAAAGAACGGTTCTGGGGTAGAGAGTGCAGGGAAGGTTCTTTTCAGTTTACTGGTTATTTCAGGAGACGATGGATGCAAACCAGAAGAAATCTCATTTTACTGAGAGAACATATTTTAATTGCAATTATTATTCTAAGTTGATGTTCTGAAAAAGCACCATATTTCAAGGCACAGAGCCATTGAGTGAAAACTCCAGGAAAAGCAGAGTAAAGCAGCTTGGCAGAAAGTTGTAGGAAACTCCATATCCTGCTCTTCTTCAGCTTTATTTTCAGTTTCTGATTTGACTTTTCTGCATGTGACATACATAGACATTATTCAGTTAAGAAATAGAACTTGCAAGTGTTGCTAACAGTTGGTTTTCTCCTAACTATTTTGAGAGGGTGTCCTCCAGTCAGCCTTTTGGAAAGATTCCCTAGACAGCATCATCACGTTTCTTAGTCAGCTAATTTTGGAGTAAGCGAATTCATCTCAAGTCTGATACGTCTTTAAAGTTCAATTTTTCTCTTTCCAGCCAATGTTGGAGCAATGTGTAACTGCAGTTGCTTCAATACTTCACTAAGCATCAGATTGAAAGGAGAAGGAAAAGAGATCTAAGAACAGCAAACTGAGGTTTCCCACTTCCAATAGATGTATGTGAAATGTAAAGAATGTCCAGCAAAAGAGCACTGTCGGGCAAAAGCAGGAACATAAAAATATACAAGTCTATCTGAGTTGGGTTGATAACTGAGCTCGAGGAATGTGCATTGTGTCATGACCACTGACAGCTTTAACTAGACAGGAAAACACAAGCACCTTTTCCTTGATAACAGTTGGTGCACTGATGGTCTTTACCAACCTTATCTGAAGAATAATAAATGCTTCAGTTCCTCAGTTTGTCCTTACTACTTTTTTTTTTTTTTATGGTTGATTTTTTATTTCCTTTGCCTTTTAGGTGACAGTTTCCCCAGATGATCAAGGGAAAACAATAATAATCCAACCTTTTGAACTGCGCTGAGACAACTGGCAGCAAGACACCTTTTAAGTGCTCTTGGTTTGAAGTATGGATTAAGAAAGGCCAGACAGATGGCCGTGTCAACGTTGATGCTGAAGGGGTGCAGAGCAGTTGCCCGTAGCAAGGTGAAACCCCACTGCACAAAAGACGCCAAAGAAACAGGTCGGTACAAATCCCAGGGTTATAAGGTCTGGATAAGTGAACATCCTTCCTTAACTCCCCACTTCTAGCACCCATCTGAGGTGCTTCCACCCAAAGCACACTATTTTGTGCAGTCATGAGCAGCAGAAGCGTTGTGTAGGAGACCAACTTTCTAGAAATCCCATGAAGTTCTAGAATTTCCCATGGGAAATATAACTAAGTAAATGTGAGCGGTTGTCTTCCAAAGAGCACCTTCAGGTTGCTTGGACTGTTTGACTATTGATCAGGAGGAAATTCTCACACAAAATGTCAGACCAAAAGCCGTTTGCTTTTTTTAGTCCTAACGTGCTGAGGTTTTTACATCAAATTCCAAGGGACTCTGTGACAATGATGCTGTCTCCAGGAAAGCCAAATATTTACCGGTGATCTCCTTACCTTTACTGCATATAAAATAGTTAGGGACTGGATATTCTCCATACTATGTTCTTCTGTCCTTTAGTTTTTTTAAAAAAATTGATCTTCAGCGAACACACAAAAATCCTTTGATGTGATTTTTAAAATGTTATTTATTATTTAACATGTTCCTTGGAATCAATTGCATAAAAGGCCGCAACATGAAACAAATGCAGATATTAGCACACATCATAGGCTTCGTGTGTTAGCCTAATTCGGTTTCTTTGTTTACAAAATAAACATCAGCATAAATATTTAATACAGGAGCTGCAGTAAGAAAAAGGACAAACTATTATTACTGTAAGAATGCTGAGTACAGTGGAAACTATCTTTTAAATTACAACTTTCTCTTAGCTTGGGCTAGAGCCTTTCTTTTTTTTCATAAAGGAAAAAGTCGTAGTGCATTAATGGCAAATATCCATCAGGAAATAAGTCTAAAAGCAACTCAGAGAAGTATATTGCTCTGAGAAAGACGGCTTTGCATTTGTGCCATGTTTATAATAAGCTCAATACCATCGTCTTGAAAATAACAGTAAATATTTAACCTGAGGAATATTTCATACGACTGCAATAAATGTTTAATGCAATGTAACTTTGCAGTGCTTCCAAAACTTATTGCTGCAAATATTTATCTAGAATTTTAATTAAATAGATGTATAATCCATGAAATAAACTACCCCGCAGCTTTGATTCAGCGAGCTGCTCCATGGAAATGCGGAGGTAGATCCCCGTGCAGCTGTTTGCTGTGTGTTTGAACTCCCAACCTCTGCCCTGCCTGCAGATCCAGCAGTGTCAGCACTGTCCTGCTTTTTGAACTTCTCCTTTCACTTGCTAATGAAACCAGAGTCCCGGGGACTTAGGACCATAACCTTTGCCGAGCGGTTCTCGCAGTTAGATGATACCTTCTGCTCCCACGGCCAACCAAAATGGGATCGTAATTCCATTAGCCTCGGGAGATGTCGTCCTTCTGGATTGCTTCCAGTATGCTGAATATCCAGCCTTCCTTTCCATGGCTTCACTACATGTAAAACAAAATAAACATCCTTTCTTCTGCTGGTACAGGGATAAATTTAATTTTATTCCCTGTATTGGAAAGACTAGAGGGTATGTTGAAAACAGAGAAGGGCGACTACAAAAGCTTGTGGGGAGAAGTTTTAGCTGATAATGGCTATACGGCTTTGCATGTAGCATGTAGCAAGAGCACGTAGCCTCTTGTGGTCTCCACTAATGTGAAATTTCTGACCATCTTGTGCACCTCTTTAGTACATCTTAAAGTGACCCAAGCTCGCCTATTTTCCCCAGGCTGGGTAAGTTCCCAGAAGTCAAAAGGCAGCCTTATATTTACTCGTTTTGTCTGAAATGCCATTCATCCCCCAGGCGAGGGATTATTTTGTCACAATTAGATTTCTTGTGCCTCTAAAACCCTTCTAAAAAAAAAAAACCTTCCGAACGACTTTCTGGTAGTGCAGTATTTCTGCAGGTCTGGAACGAGAGGCTGGCTGGGCACCACTCTCCATTGTGTGGATCAGTGAAGCTGGGAATCGTTTATTTGCTGGTTAACCCACTCTGTGCCTGAACATCAGAGCAACGGCAAAACAGTTCTGACAATTATTGCTCTAATGCTGTTGTAGAAATGGAACCTGTATTTCTGGAAAGAGGAAATTGTGTCAGCAATAGTGCAGTAGTCTGTGATCTCTTTGACCTTACTTGGAATGATTTTCAGGGTAAAAAGCATGGTTGTTTCAAAGACAGGGGGTGAAGGAAAATTAAGCAGGGAAGAAATTATCTGCAGTTTGAGCCTGTTTTCTGCTTTCCCTCTTGGAATCCATAACTTCATTCCCTGGTTCTGGTTTTGTGGAACCGGGTATGAAAATAAGCAAAACAGCAAAATATTGGTGGTTTATGTTTTCATAAACTAGAACAAACCCCATTTTCTTTAAGTCCCCTTTTTCTCTTAGATTAGCATTTGTACTCCTTTTGCTCTTTTTAATGCTGAAAAGACACCATGATTGAAAAGCTAAAAGGACTGATTCTCTTCATTTGACATCTCTTAGTGCAGTGATCCTATAATATTTTCTTTGAAATTGCTGCTAGGCAGTGGAGAAATAGACCCTCAGATGAAATAGATTTGACATGTTATAGTAGCAAAAGCTTTCTGATGCCACAAGGCTACTGCAGAAGCCACTAGTTGAGTTAATAAAAGTGGGCAAAGGTTATGGTGAAAATAGTAATGATTGATAGAGCATCTTATTTCCCTGGATTCCTCCTATAATATAGTTAATGATTGTTATCTAACCAGAGACAGTCAGGCCTGTGTACTGAGTCATGTAATTAAAGGATGTCTGAGTAAGTTCACAAGTTGACTAAACCTGCTCGGCCAACCCACGAAGCTGGCCATCAGCACCCTTTGCACCACAGAAATGCCGGGCCAGGGACCACGAGGAACAACCATTCTGTAAACAATAATCATCTGAGCAATTTTCCAAGGAGCTCACCCAAGTGTGGCAAGGAGAGAAGAAAGGGCTCTTTTACGGTTTTGTGAAGCTGATTTCAGCGGGGTTTGGGATGAGCTTTCACAACTCCACATCTGGAAAGTGAGTGATGGCGTGAGAAAAAAAAAGAATGGAAGTATTTCAAGGAAAAACATCCACATGTTCTGTTGCTAGTAGAGGTGACCAGGTGACCGCTGCTTCCTTTTTCTCCAGCTATAAACATGGCTGAACATGTTGTCAGAGCTAATGTGGTGCCAGAACCAAGTGTGAGGTTCTAGCATTTGACCTACCACCGTTCATGTGGTCTTCAAATGAGCTTAAGCACAAAATTAAGAAATAGTTTTCAGTCTTTAAGGCTTGATATGAGAAACCTGCATTTTGTTCTCACGGAAACAAAGGGAATTTTTCTAGCTGATTTTGGCAGGACAAACTCAGGTGTTAGGGACCTACATGATCACTGGGCAGTGCATAACCCCCCCTCGGCATGTCCTTGCATGAACAGCCTCCCTCTGTTTCCCAGGCTCCTGCTTGCTACCCTTTATAATCCACACTGAAAGACACCTACCCATCAAAGTTCCCTTCAAACCAATGGCTATTTGCAAGCACCCCATCCTGAAAGGACCATCCTCTATAATTGCTTTTCAGTCCGCACCATTTATTAGTTGCCCGTTGGAGCAATCATCAGCAAAGACATGCTACAGGCAAAGGCACTTCTGAAGCCATGTTTCTGGTGGGGCTGAATAGGGAGCCCTTAAAAAACAATACCTTTGTGTTGCTATGTGATGTGCTTCGTAAAGAATCAAGTATTAAGACAGACAGCAGGATGCTGTATGCATAGAAAAGGCTTGGATCCCAGCTTGATAAGCCTGAATGCTTCTCAGGTTGAAAAACTCTGAAAAAAAATATAAATTATTGCTGTAGTTTGGGCCATTAGTTATTCCATGCTGGGCTCCATACTCTTTGTGTGTGGAATACTTTGATAGAAACACTACTTCCTTTTGAACTGTGCACTGTTTGTCGTAGCAGCATGGGATGTTGTGAAACTTAAAAACGACACTGTCAGTTTAATCATATTTTAAAGGCTCCTTTTACTCCTCGTATGAAAAGGCTAACCTTTGAAAATGCAGAAATGAAGGCAAGCAAATGGCTTTTTAGAAGGCAAAATTGTTTGGGGTCTTTTCAGATGCCCCGGTGACCTGCTGTTGTTTACGTGCTGTAGTTTAGTGCTTCTGCCCCTCTGCTGTCCTCCAGCCTGGCTCAGTTATTGCAGTGGCACGTTACAGTAGGTTTTCCTGCTTGTCCCCCCTACTTCTTCAGTGTGTAAACTCTGAAATGCTAAGCCTGTGACTCACACGGAGGAATTCAGCCTTGCCTTGCTCCCCACCACCACCCTGTGCCAAGATCTGTCTCACCCAGAGCCCCGGGAGAAGAGTCCTGAGACCTTCCACCCTCAAGGACAGGTTGCTGTGAGAGAGCTGGTGAGCAGCTGGGTCTGTGCCACATTGGCTCACAGAAGCCCAGCAAGGTGGTGAGATCCCCAGCAGCTGGCCAGGGCCGTGATTACTCCTCTCTCCTCCAACCTCACATCCTAAAGATGTCCCTGACAATGCTGACACAGGCGCTGGGACAGGAGATGCTTAAAGGACCTGCGAAAGAGGCAGCAGCTGGGGATGAACACACAGGCACGTTCAATGACAACAGGAACTGCTGGTGGCCAAGCACTTCTGAAAATTCGGTATGCTGCAGCAGGATGGCTGAATAGGTGCCAGAGCCTCTGGAAAATCAGGACTCCATTGTGAAGGGCTGAGCACTTGTGTAAGTGCAGCCTGCAGAACTGCTGCAGATGGCCTGGCCCTCTCTCAAGAGGCACGGATCATGGCACGGAGGGCAGCGAGCAGGATGGGGCTCTGGGGTTGAAGAGGACGAGCAGCAGACGTTGGCTGGGAGAGGAGAGGCTGGCAGGTGCAGCAGCTGTCCCACCAGGCACGTTTGCCATCTCAGGGTATTGCTGGCTCTCTCCGATCCCAGCACCGAACTTCACTTTCTCCAGTTGTATTTGCGGTGTGTTGATTATCACGGTCAATTTTCTGTTTTTACTTGAGAGCTGTATGTTTCTGTTGTTTGAAACTGTGCCAGCTGGCTGAGGAGGAGAAGCAAAAACACAGAATCAACCACAGCCACCTGAGATTATTCCAAATCCCCAAAGAGAGAACTCAGCTGTGATCTTGACTCTCTTACTCCCAAGGAAAACAATCAACCTGATCCCCAAAATCTCTAGGTTAGCAAACACATAATTTTCCCCCTCTTTTTTTTTTTGTTTGCTTTCAAGACAATTTATTGATTGCCTCAGCCCATTCTCCCGCTACTCAAATCCTTAGGGAAATGCTGTAGTATTTCAAATATATATAAATGCAAACCTAAGGACCCTTTAGGAAAACCAAAAAATTATTAAGCTTATGACGTATTCCAGATATATAGTTATCATCACCCAAGCAACCTGATCTCTGAATTTAACTGGGAAACGGAAACAAAAATTGTGTCTCTTCAGCATCCTGCTTCCATGAGAGTAAATCATTCCAGCAGGTAGGGAAAACATACCTGGAAGAGGCATCAATCTCTTATCCACAAGGTTTACAAATGTGGAAGCAAGCAAGGTGGTGGAATGAGGCCACTGCACACTCTGGGTGTTGTTTAGTGCAGAGTTAAAAGTACAGTCTGGAAATCTCTCGTAGTCTCTGCTGGGACGTCAGTCTGAGAGAGCTGGGGGTAGTCAGCCTGGAGGGGAGAAGGCTCCAGGGAGACTTTATTGTGACCTTTCAGTATTTAAAAGGGCCTGTCAAAAAGATGGGGATGGACTTTTGAGCAGAGCCTGTTGGGACAGGAAAAGGGGTGATGGGTTCAAACTAAAAGAGGGAGATTTAGACTGGAGAGAAGGGAGAAACTGTTGATGCTGAGTGTGGTGAGAGCCTGGCCCAGGTTGCCCAGAGAGGTGGTGGCTGCCCCATCCCTGGCACCATCCCAGGGGAGGTTGGC
>WTSP01022972.1:30894-60020 GCA_025331215.1 Actenoides lindsayi
TGCCCTGGGTGACCCTGCTCTGGCAGGGGGGTTGGACTCGATGATCTCCAGAGGTCCCTTCCAACCCCTGCCATTCTATGGTTCTGTGATTCTAAGTATCATGTAGTGCGCTGACAGCGACAGCTCAGATCTCTGCAAATGCTTCTCTAGAGCTCTAAGAATTTGTAATATGGCTTGACAGAAAATGACCTGGAATTCCCATGTCCCCTTTGCTTCCTGGTGCACCCGGGAATCCTTGTCCTCCAGGAAGCCCTGGAAGACCCATAAATCCTTTGACACCTGCAAGAAAAGACGTAAGTGTCATCTTCACGTGTTTGCTTTAGACACTGGCTGGCAGAGCTGTCCTGAACACAGAATCCCCTACTGCACACCCTGGCACGATTGTTTGTTAATCTGTTTTATAATTTAACACGGAGCCTCTCGCCCCAGACGTGGATAAAATTATCATTGTTGTTGTCAGAAAGTCAAGGAAATAAGAAGCACTGTATGTATCAACATGAAAACGATGGTTTGTGACCGCAGTAACTTTCAACACACGCATTCCATACCTGGTAGACCAGGTATTCCTTCAGACCCATCATGACCTGGGGGACCTCGCACACCAGCATCTCCTTTATCTCCTCTCAGACCCATTCTTCCTTGAACTCCTAAAACAAAGTTTCATTTTAAAAATACATTACAAAACCAACATCTTAGAATAATAGTGTTTATGTAAAGTTTTGTAACTAACTCCACAAAGCTAATGAAGCAAAGGTAATGAAGCAGAAGTGAGGCAGAGGATTCTCGCTCTGTGAGCATACATAAGCAAGACACCAGCTCACAGTTAATGCCTTCTGTATCTCGCATACGGAGGCGAAAGGAAGTTTCTGAAAGCTTCCACTGGAAAAGGTCTACACAAAAAGCCAGACAGCACTAGTGAAGCACATACAACTCATACATGGAGAGTCTTCATTAATATTGCAAAAACCAAAAGAATTCTTCTGAGCAGGCTCAGTTTCTTTGCAATCCAGAAGCTAGTTGGTAAGTGCACCGATTTCTGTGCTCACAGGCCACTAAACGTGCACAGCATATATGTATATAGGCCTCCTAGTACTACTGACACATTATTACTGCTTTAACATTACAATAAGAGGTTTTTTTAAGGAATGTGGACTTGTTAAAATGAAAATAATTTATTTTCCTTTATTTCCATGTTTTAGAGTCCAGTGGAACTGCAACAGATGGCAACCCTGAGCAGTTTTGAGTGACAGAACAACAAGCGTGTGTACCTTTTAAGCCTCGTTCTCCTTTATTCCCAATACCAACCAAGGTCTCAGATGGTCCAGGAAAACCTTTATCACCTGGTTCACCTTGTGCTCCAGGAAACCCTTTTCTTCCCTTTAGTCCTGGGAAGCCAGAAGAACCTGCAAGAAAATTTAATGAAATTCCCTGAAGAAACCTGACTAGATGATAGCGTAAAGGAAGCAACAAAACTTCTGTCTTCCAGGGCAACTACATATACAAACACACATTCCAAATCCATGACCTAAACTAGCTTCTTCATTACTTGAGTCATTAATAAAACATCTATGAGCACAGGTTATGGCAAGAGATGGTAATTGTTTCTTTATACTGAATAGACATATAACCTTTTATCTGTTCAATAGATATAGCAATGATATTAGAAGCATGAATGGGATGGAAAAAACCAGAGCAAAAAAAAATCTGCTCTTTATTTAGCAAATTGCCAGCCACTTCAAGATGGCTCACAAGACTTCTCAGCGTGGAAGTTCCTATATTCTAATTAATAATGAAGGCAGATGCTATGGCCACTTGCCTCTGAGACCCGGGTTGCCTGGTCTTCCAGTAGTGCCAGGGGGTCCAGGAAATCCTAACAGGCCCATTATGCCTGGCTCTCCTCTTGAGCCTGTGGAATTGGAGCAATAGGAACATATTAGTTAGTGCTTGGTCAGTGAAACAGAACATCACTTCAGAAAACTACACGCGTGTCTGTCAGCTAAGGGTTTAATTGCTTATTTGAGGGTACAACTCCCCTCAAATGACATCAGAAGTCTAGGTTTGCATAACTGAGACAAGTGCTACATGTTTATCATTAGTTTTACAGGTTGTATGTATACAAAGGTAGGTACCATCTCATTTCCATGGAATAACAAAGGATTTGATAGTAATGAAAAATCTTTGTCAGAGATAAGAAGCATTATATAACCAAATTCTTTTGTTCTACAACTCAAACTTCACCACATTTCTGAAAAAAACCAAACCAAAACAAAAAGCCATAGGGATTTCCTACCTTATTTAAAGTTAGCTCTGTGTCAGACTCAAGATCTGAAGTTGCTTTTTAAGAAAGAGAGCATTAACAAGCTCTCCATTTGAAAAGGGATGCTGAGTAAGAACTAAGCACTTCATGTTTCCCTTGCACTGGGGAGTTGTTCTCTGTCAACTATTTCATGTCCTACTGCGAGGACATTACTGCACAAAGGCCAAGGTGAGGCAGCCCTTCTTCTCAGAACTGTTAGACAAAATTCAGTGCTGTGTCATGTCAGCTTCAAGATACGATCATAATTTAGGGAATGACCATTTATTTGTTTTCCATATATATCTCAGTGATAGATGAAAGCTGCTGATGGAAAATATTTCAGCAGCTTTGGTTTGGAAAAGCACGACTGGCTTTCCTAAGACTAAATTTCTATGTCAAAACAAGTAAATTGGGGAAACCATACCTGGCACACCAGAGACTCCTGGCCTTCCAGACTGTCCCTTGGGACCAGGTAATCCTGTATTTCCCTGAAGACCTATTAATCCAGGTTCCCCAGGCTTTCCATAGGTTCCCGGGATACTCAAACCAGGAGGACCCAGTTGTCCTTTTGAACCTTGCAAACCTCTTTCTCCTAAAAAAAAAAGACATGACAGTGTAGTACGGCACGTCTGCCTGGAAAATAAACCTTCCTCTCTATCTCATCATCACGAGTGAGACATTCTTCTTGAACTCTGCCTGTTTGAGGGTTAAACACTGGATCTGCAAGACAACATACACATTCAGGAAATCTTAAAAGAGTTGTAGGCTGCTTTTTATTAAAGGGGGGAAAAAAATGGTGAGAATGGACACGTCTGTTCTTTCTCAGGAAAAAGAAGAAAAAAATAAACATGAAAATAGTCACCAACCCTGCATTCTCTAAAAAAAAAAAAAAGATTAAAAAACCAAACCACCTTTTGAGGTCATATACAGGAGAAGGACTGTGTGGAGTACCTGAGTGTGTTTCTTTTGCAATGAAAATCATACGCAGTGTATGTAGGTACCTTTGAGCCCCTAAGCTGTTTTTCTACCTGAGCTCTTCCTCTCTTCCCTTCCTTTATCAATTGCATTGCAACAAGCAATCTAAGTTCAGCCCCACATAGGAAATGTGACTGAAACATTCTTCCTGCAGAATTTGGGACAGTTTGTGGTTACTCTTTACATTGGACAATGGAATCTGAATCAGGCCCTGTGTTTCCTTCCATCTGCACAAAGTGCATGTTTAAATGGACTCACATTTTCTCACATTCTATCCTGTAACCAACAGCCAAAACCAATTTCAGCTCCCCCAGGCCACTGGAAGGCAGAAACAAACCCCAGAGCCCCCCAGTCAAATGGCACATTGGATTCAGAAGGTCCTACCTGGTGGACCTGTAGCTCCTGGGCCACCTGGCAACCCTGGCAGGCCGATAAGGCATTCAGCAGGTTTCCCTGCAAAACCCGGATCTCCAGGAACTCCAGGTGGGCCACGATCTCCTAAAAGAAAGGAGACTGGATTCACAATGATTTACGTAGAAGTTTCAGGCTTTGAATGAGCGAGGTTTGACTTGGCATCCCTTTCCTTAAAATAACTTGATCTGCTCCTTGAGCTTGTTTGACAACAGTACCTCTTAGACCTTCATCACCATCATGTCCAGCATGCCCTGGTAGGCCTGGAAGTCCTGGAAATCCAGTATCACCTTTTGGGCCTGGAATGCCACGACCTCCTGGTGAACCTGGTCTACCTGGCTCTCCAGGAATAACCATGCCTGGGTCACCCTGCAACAGAGGGAAATGTAAACAAGCCACTCTACTTTGCAAATCCGCCCAAGTATTTTCTCCACTGTGTGGGCCATTAACTGCTTTTAATAGGGTAGGTTTCTCCATTCCTTGGGGATCTTTCTCGTCATAATTTTTAATGGTTCCAATTCATCAGAAGACTGGATGTCCCTTATTGACCAGCTGCAGGTTCCATACCAGAGGAGTAATCTTTCTGGACATCTTTTGAACTCTGTCTCCTAACTCTAAAGAAACAGCTACTGAGCAATGCAAGCCCCTTCTCTCCATCTGGCCTTTACTGCACTGTGATGCTTGCTGCAGCTGGGAAAAGCTTCAGACCTGGACCTGAAAATCTGGTTGAAGACTGTGCAAATACAACTTTTCCTTTACTTTTATATGATATATTTTAATCAAAAGATTTATCTAAATAACCAAGGCCAGCATCCAGATATGTCTCAGAATACTCAGTTAATGTTTGGGGGTTTTTTAATCATTCTTTTGAACATTGTTTTCCATGAAGACTGTTTTAATCACAAATGTCCCAAGTCTACTCCCTAAATGAAAAGTTTGAGTTATGTTTTTCTGGCTGACTGAACCATGGGTTGCTTGGAGTACTAGCTCTGAGCACTGGCAAATCAAGATGGTCACAAAGCAGGGCAGCAGAGCTGAGCTTACATCAGTCACAGACGACATGCGCGGACCACGAAGGCCACTCCACATCCAGCTGTTGTGTGGCATCAAACACAGATTAAATAATAATGATTAAAAAAAAAAAATTAAAATAAAATCCACAACCTCAAACCCCACACTTTGACATTCTTTCCTGTGTTTCTGACATTACATATGATGCCGTATCATTTTGGTGTTATTGTTTTGTTCAAATTCAAATGACTCCAGAGCAGTGGAGAACCCCACCTGTACACAGGCCAGCAGCAGGTTGGCTCTGTTATCAGTGAGAGTGGCTGCACTGGTACCTCCACCAGCACCTCTGCCAAGTATCTGCTTAATGACAATTTCTGAACAGCCACTGAATAGTTACTTCTTTTTTTGCTGTAAGCAAGGCAGTACCCTCCTTGTGCTCTGAAAACTGAAGTACCAAAACATCCCCAACACTTGGAGTTCTAAAATCCTGTATCTGAAGTGAAAATTTTAGCTTGAGGCCCTTTTTCATATACAGAATTTAATTTCATGGCTTGTGCATCACTGGTCAGGAAATACAGGAACTTCTATATTCCTTACACTTCTTAATTACTGTGCTCAGTGTCATGTTTAACGAACGGGACCTATGGAGAAGTCTGTGCTGGATTTCTAACCAAACCTTTTCTCCTGGTTGTCCCAGGTTTCCAGCTCGGCCTGGATCTCCAGTCTTTCCTTCACAACCTGGTGACCCTCTGACTCCTGCCCGTCCTTTCTCTCCTGCAAAGGGAATTCAGCAGCAGGACAGACACCATGGTTAGCACCCGATTACACAGTTATCACATGATTTTACAGTGGGTGCTGGTGCGGATGCAGTTATGAGCCTCTGACACTAGTAGCTTACAGGAGCTGAAGACAGCACCTTGATTTCAGAGTCAGTGTGACTGCATCTTGTTCCTCGCACACTCACTCAACATTGACTCCAACACTGCTTGGTTCCTTGCTTCAAATCAGTTAAAATGGTGGGATTTGGGTTTTTTTTGGTTTGGTTGGGTTTTTTTGTTTGTTTGGTTTGTTTGTTTGTTGTCATCGTTTTGTTTCTGGTTTTGTTGTTGTAGTTTTGTGGGGTTTTTTTGTGTGTGTTTTTTTTTCCTGTGTGTTTTTTTTTGATTATTTTTTTTTAGTGCACCATTCTGATGTCAATTCCCTACTGTTTTCTTTAACAAGCAGCTTCATAATAATTTTAATATCAGAGCTTGCTTTCTCCTTTCCCCCTTTCCATTTCCTGACAGGATGATGTGAATTTCTTAGTATTTTTAGTGCCCAAAGAGGGGCATAACTTAATGTGAGGAACATCCAAATTCACAGCATTCAAAGTGCTTTCTGTTACCTGCACACTAGATGAGGGGCTGCACTGTACAGAACCAAACCTGATTAACAATGCAGAACCGCCACTGACACGGCTCTGTCTCTGTAACACAAACCCAGGAGAAAAGAATCCATCTGAAGTAAGTGTGGCACTCAGATGAGCTGTACCTGTTTGGGCAGCGTTCCAGGAAGCATCTATGCTTTAAAATATTCTCCTACTGCCAGCTTTGATAATTGATTCTCTGAAATACTTCAAAATATTTCAAACTTGCAATTTATAAGCCTTAAGGCAGTAAAACTAAAAATAAAAGCTTAAAACACTTCCCTGTCTGACTAATGTTCAGTAATTTATTTTTTTTTTTAACTTGATGATTGTTTTTAATGAGGACTAAAAATCACAGTGAAGTTGATTTTTGTTTGTTTGTTTGTTTTACTTTTTTTTTCAAGATGATCCAAAAAAGTATTTTACCTTTTGGACCTGTGTTTCCAGGAAATCCAAGCCCTGGAAAGCCTGTGTCACCTGTTGGCCCTGGATGTCCTGAATCACCTGGCTGACCTCTTGCTCCAACCCTACCTGTACAAAGAAAATAAGTAAGCTGTGATGTATCTTAACCCAGAATACCAACTTGTTAAGTCTAGGTGTGTCATAGCAAGGATGCCTTATGGTGAGCCTGAATGTCACCTACGGTGCATTCAAAAATTCTGCAAAATCTAAACCACCAGCAACTAAACCAATCCCACCTAGAAGCCAAGCCCTAATCCTCCCACGAAAGGAAACTCAGGTTCTTAGTATCTTAGAACAATGCTTGTTAACAGTCACATCAAAAATGGACCTGGAAACTTAGTCACACAGTCACTTTTTTGACCGTGCCCCTGCAAAGCATGAGAAGGGCCAAGGGCTTCAGGAATATTAAGAATGCTTTAACCTCATTTTGTTCCTTCTGTTTGGAAGGTTGCAGCAGTCCCAGCATAATTTAGGATATGTTTTTGTCAGAGTTATGCCAGAGGCACCTTTCTGCATATAGAAGCTGTGTTTTATGCACCAGATGTTTCTGGCTCTTGGAGGAACCAAGTCATAGCACAGGAGCGCTTGGAATCTCTGCCATGCTGCACACCATGGCCATGGCCCCGCGTGCCCTGCCCATTCGCATCCACTCCCCCCAGTTTTCTTGAAAGGCAATGTTAAAGCTCATTCCGTAATTTCTGTACCACAGCAATTCTTTATAGAGTAATTTCAAAGTAACCCAACAGTTTTACCAGGCCAGAGCTGGGAGAGGAATCCCAGAAAAAAAAAAAAAGTCTCTGATTTTCCCTGTATTTAGTGCATATGTACTGACCAGGCACTCCTGGGGGTCCAGGTAAACCAGCTGGTCCTTGAGGTCCTGGCGACGCAGGTAATGGAGTTATCCTACCGGTCTCTCCTTTCAGACCTTCAGCAAACACAGAATCAAAGATTACAAAGGCTTACAGTTTGGCAATACGTAACCTTAAGCATTTTAAAATGTTAGTGCTCAACCTTTCAACCTGAGTTATCCTATGACCCAAAGACTTTAGCTGTTATCTCCAGCGGGACTAAAGCTGGAACAATGCTGTGGAAATCTCACGGCAAGAAAGACTTCCAGTGTTTCATAAATTATGTCTTTGACTTCAGTTTAGCTCTGCAACTTCAATCGAGTGCTCTCGAAGGCAGGTAAAACATGGCAAAATAGGAAGTTACAAACCAGCATCTCCAGGTAATCCGGGTGGACCAGGTATTCCTTTAGAGCCCTTGAAACCTCTTATTCCTGGTGGTCCATATCCTGGCAGTCCAGGCAGCCCCATCTCTCCAGGAAGCCCAAGACTGCCGGGTAATCCAGGTAGTCCTCTATCTCCTTTGGAACCGGCCAGTCCCTATTAATGATCACACAGGGGTGTCTGCCAGGCACTACTGGCTGCCAGCACCACTGCCCGATCCTCGGCCTGACTGCAAGCTTGCGTTACTTTACTAACAGAGTAGCTCTGCTGACTTAAGAGCAAATCTTCCTCTGATTTACTTGTGATTAAAAGAACACAGGTATTAATATCCATGGTTACAAATAGAGGGCTATTAAGAATGAAATAGTACAAATAAATACAACACCTTGATCTTTCAATTGCTGTGGCATTACACTGTAAACTTTTTTCTTTTTAAAACAGGTTTGGTAAAAGCCCCACCTCAGCTCTGATTCTCCCTGAACACTCTGGAGTCAGGTTGAGGGACAGTTACATCTGAATCACTTTTAAGTTTCTCAGCCAACACAACACAACACAACACAACACAACACAACACAACACAACACAACACAACACTAATTGTGGAGGTTTTTTTCCTGCTTTACAAAGCCCTGCACTAACAATTGTAGTTTTAGGGTCAGTCCTCCCAGCTTTTGTGTTTTTTCTCAGCCCTGTCACTCCTAAAGACTGAAGAGAAACTATTTGAATTATTATTTCCTTTTAGGCATTATAAGTAGTCAGGAAACTGCCTTTAAAAAAAAATATCTTACTCATCATAGGAATCCAAGATAAAGCTCCAAAATAAATATCCCAACTAACACCAGAATAGACTGCTGAGGTTCTTCAGCAGCATGGACCTTCATTAGACTCATCTCTCTCTGGTATTACGGAAAAACATTTACTCTCATTCTTTTACAAGTACTAGTTATGCACATTGGTTGCTATAGCTGAGCACAGACCCCCTAAGTCAGGTAGAGGATATTCAGTTAAAGCATCTGAAGAGAAAAACAGACTGTTGTACAGGACAGAAACACTGACTTAGGATTTCATGAATTCTGCATTATTGCACACAGTGCATACCCACCTCTTCACCTTTAGAACCCTTGGATCCCTTAGAGCCAGGTCTTCCCAGAAATCCACTTGAACCTTTTCTTCCTCTGTCTCCCTGGACCCCTGGATCTCCTCGCTCACCTTTTGGCCCTTCTGGATGCACATATCCTGGCTCACCTTTTGATCCTTTATGTCCTTGATCTCCTCTAAAACCTGGAGGTCCCTGGAACAGATAAATCAAAAGAATTTGTCATATGTCAAGTGTTTCCAACCTTTCTTTTTAAATTAAATACCTGAGAGTGGTTCTTTCTATGCTCATCTCTATTCCTTGTGACAATACACCACAATGAACAGGCTTGTTTGGTTTGGTTTGGTTTTGGGGGTCTTGTTTGGTTTTGGTTTTTGGTTTTGTTTTGCTCTTTCTTTTTCTTTTTCTCCTGCCTTTACTCCTTTTGGCCCTGATTATCATTTAATTTCTGCTACTGTAAGGAGGAATAATGCAGGAGCATTTAATGGATCAGATTTAGCTATCTGGTTGTGCTTTGCTGGCACAAAAAGAAGGACAGGGAAGTACCTTAAGATCTAGTTTGATGATTCTTCTCCACATGGGGATATCTCCCCAGGGACATCCTAACTACAAACAGAGCCAACTGCAGCAGTTAACTTCTCTCCCTTCTCTCCCACTCGGGGTAGGAAGTGGGTGCTCTATCCCAGCCAAAACCAGTAAAAGCTGAAAGCACACTGGGATCTAGTGATCTTGGGCTCATGAACTGTTGGGAGCCTTCTGGAAAAGCCTGTTAACAGACTCGTTCTGCATCTGTATGGCAAGCACCATAGTGAATACTTGGGTTTTATAGGACAGTGCTGACTGTCAGTCCCCACGAACAATTACTACAGGTGTAAGCCTTCCTTCTTCATAATGTCTCCCAAAAGGTCCTTGGGACCCCTGAAGAGGGTATTATTAGAAGCAAGTTCCTCCACACAGCAGAGGCTTTAGCAAGTCCCATGTAACCGAAGTCAGAAGACTGACATAGATCATAGCACCCAAAACTCTGCACGTGCTTTACAGCCACTGCCACGATTCCAGAATTACACAGGTGAACAGAAGCCAGCTGTGAACCACCCACGTGAGGCAGAGGCTGCAGCACAGGTTAGTCACACAGGTTAGTCATATCTGCTGCACTGCCTGGCCTGAACTTCTTGCTGCCTGGAGCAGAAGAGGCTCAATGAAAGCTAGGTCAGCCGTATGGTACAATCTCTACCTAGGCCTCCCATGCAGACACTCTTACCCCAGAAACAAAAAGTGTGGCCAGCAGGTCGAGGGAGGATCTTGTCCCCCTCTACTCTGCACTAGTGAGACCACAGCTGGAGTACTGTGTTCAGTTCTGGGCTCCCCAGTTCAAGAGGGACAGGGAAATACTGGAGAGAGTCCAACAGAAGCTACAAAAAAGATGAAGGGATTGGAACATCTCTCTGGTGAGGAAAGGCTGAGAGCCCTGGGGCTGTTTAGCCTGGAGAAGAGAAGACTGAGAGGGGATCTTATTAATGGTTACAAATATCTGAAAGGTGGGTGTCAAGTAGAGGGGGTCAGTCTCTTTTCAGTGGTGCCCTATGATAGGAGAGGTAATGGTAGCAAACTGAAACACAGGAAGCTGCACTTCAACATGGGGAAAAACTTCTTCACTGTGAGAGTGACAGAGCCTGGAACAGGCTGCCCAGGGAGGTCTTTCTCTGGAGACTTTCAAGCCCCACCTGGATCTGTTCCTGTGTGTCCTGCCCTGGGTGATCCTACTCTGGCAGGGGGGTTGGACTCGATGGTCTCCAGAGGTCCCTTCCAACCCTGACCATTCTACGGTTTTATACTCTTCTTATTTTAGTACAGCTCGTCACTTTTTCAGTGGTGCTTTTAGCATGGACTATCCTCATCTGTACGATGATGTCCATACGACATGCCACCGTTTGGAGCAGCATTTCAGCAATGGAGTTCAAATGTAACATACCCCAAGATTAGCCAGGCAGTGTTTTAGCAGCTGCAGTTCATTTTGCCAATAAATCAGTCACAAATGCGTCTATTCATGTTTTAACCCATAGTGTGGTACAACTGACAGCTGAACACATTCACCTTCCAGAATCCTCCTCTTTTAATTTTATTTTTTTTTTCCCCCTCTCCAAAATCAAAGCTTTTTCAGATTGCTAAGAGGCAGTTTTGTCTCCTGGGCTATTCAGTTTTCAAGCAAATTATGTTTTTTCATCAATCCAGAGTCTATTTTGTTCTCTCTCTCTCTCACAAAAACAATCAGCAGCAACTTATCAGCACTAAGTTACCTGCAGGAAGGTCGGGGCTGGGGGGGAGGAAATATCTTTTAAAACATGTGAGTTAAAAATCTGTACCTGCATTACACTTGCTTGTTCTTTTTATCAGCATAGTCACCCAGTCCCTGAAGAGTTTTGCTACGGCCTGCAGCTCACAAGACGAGAGGATATGCAAAATCAACTTCATTATTCTATTAGCAACCGTTCACATTAAGTCACAACATAGTTTCCTACTAGAACTTTAATATTTTACAGGCATTTTTGGCCATGTGGTTAGAGCCCAAGACTGCAATTTAAGGAGTTCTGGTTTGATTCTTCGTTCTGTCAGAGGCTTCTCGAGGAGTTGTGGGGAAAAATTTTGATTCCCTCAAGTGCCTAAATGTCAGATCATAAAATGGTCATGAAAGGCTTGTGGGTTGGTTTTTTTTTTTTCCCCATCCTTTGTGCTTCTTGTCCATTTTATACTGAAGGGTCTTACTGGAAGACACCGTTTCTCCAATTAGGTGTTTGTATTTTTTCCAGTCTCAAGGTGCAGTCTCAACAAAATACTAAGTAGAGAGTTATATACTATAG
Source organism: Actenoides lindsayi (assembly GCA_025331215.1). NCBI lineage: Eukaryota > Metazoa > Chordata > Aves > Coraciiformes > Alcedinidae > Actenoides > Actenoides lindsayi. Next base: position 42,638 of record WTSP01022972.1, read on the forward strand.
TGTGTATTTATGTATTATAATAGGGCACAAATACTATTGTTTCTATATTATACATGAGAAGTAAATATAAATACATACAGATTGCTGAGTGATGCTTACTCTCACAATAACTTGCATGAATAATTGAAGATTTTTCAAGTTTCACAACTGCCACTACATCAATGCATTATTAAAATACTCATAGTAAGATGTTATTACACATATCTCAATAAAAGAGAGCTATACTGTGCAGAGTGGCATTTAAATTCATATAAATCAATTTATGCTTCTTGTTCCGTGTCCCTGGTACTTTTTAAATCACTTCTTCATATTTATTTGCCTTCTGTCAGTATATTGGTTCAACTGGAGAGCTATTTTCCATAATTACTGTTCATTTCCCAAGAACCAGGCATTAAGGTACATGAAAGATCATTCCTGACTGGTTTTAAGCTGCCGTCATGGTTTTAGCTATTGCAAGTTAATTGAACCAGAAAAGCTGAGGATAAAATTTGGTTTATCAGATTGAATTCTGTTAAAGTGACTGATTGTTGTGTAGGGAAAGGCAACATTAAGTGAGACTGTCCTATCACCACCTGCTTATTTTTACGGATGAGATCAAAGCGGTGAAGAGGATGTTTGGTTCCTCCTGGATGGCTGTAGGCAGAAGTGAATTGGCCAGTAAACCTCTTCTCTAACTTGGTCTCTAGGAAAGACTCCAGTCCTCTTCACATTTAAGCCTAATGTGGGGCCTAAATGATCCAAAAGACAAAGGCTACAAATCAAAATAGTTAAATAATTTCTGATCGGTTTGTTTTGCTTCTTTTCTTCTTTCACTTGCAAGATAGAAAAAGAAGGGAAGACAGAAAATCTTAAAGGGCAATTGGGTGAATGGAGAAGATAGTTCTTTTAAAAATACTTCTTGAGGAAAGGATGTTTCGCTCAAAAACATTGCATTAAAAATACATTTCAACGTGAGAATTCTCATTTTAGGGTACTGAAGGCAGCAACTGCTCTCCAATATTAAAATTATGTTGACATAATTTTTTGCTTGGCTGAATTTTAAGATTGATATGATCTTCCATGCTGCCCAAGGGATTGGGATGCTCAGGTCCCAGTAGGAAAATCTCAATCTTCATCCCAATATTGACTGGAGAAGCCATTATATTAAATTCTATTATAGGTTGTTATCTAACATGCTCAGTGTTGAGTGACAAGAAGAAAATGATAATATGTCCACCTAGGGACTGTAAGACAAATGTTTTGTGTGTGCCGTGGGTTTCTGTTAGATAACATTATGGTCATATTACACCAAATAGGCACGTCTTGGTTTTTACACTGAAAAAAGAATTTGAGTTTTTGGCACGTACAGATTCTTAAAAGCCAGAAAATCATGGTTTTTCAGCTTGGTTTTTGTGATGAGTGCATTTTTGGGACCTATTTCTGGAAATATTAAATTTCTTAGAGCTCTAATTTGACATTACATCAAGTAAATCCATATTCTCCATGAGGTACAAAATGGAAATCATAAGTACCACTGCATATGGAAATTCAGTGTTACATAAATTACAAAAAGCCTGTCCCCTACTTTTCAAGTGGCTGTCTGTTCTTCACGTGATACCAAGATTTTGTCTGAAAGGTGCATAAATGTGATTTCCAAAGAAATCTCTTCCTTTCATACAGATGCTTCCAAATCTGTTAATTAATTGGCACAACTGTGTTCTGCTGGTCTCATTTACGCCTTCAAATGAAGCCCTAGGTGGTGATCACCAGGCTGGTGATGCTTGGCCATGGGAGGACACACTCTGTCCCCCAGAAGTCCGTTCCACAGCCGTTGTCCATCTGGCCCATGAGCAGAGCCCTCTACACCATACTGTCCAAGGTCCTTAGCCTTAGGTATGTGGTCAGCACAACAGCAACTTTCTTCTGCTTGCAGATGTGCATTAATGACATTTTTTTATCTTTAACATTTTGGGCAGGCTAGGGGTGAAAATACTGTTTGTCTTCTTGTTTTCCTATCTGACCCTTTTTGGGCATCTTTAATAACAGCATGTTTCCTAGAAATGTGATGTTGCTTTGGGTGTGACATTTTTTACTCGCTTATCTCAATGAGGTTCAGAGGGTTTCATCTGAAATGGAGAGCAGAATTGTAAGAGCTCTTGTAATAGAAAAGCAGCTGATTGTTCTGAAACAGAATTGATATGAGGGCATATCAAGACAATCAGTAAGATCTTAAACTATAAAAAATAGTGTAATGTTCCAGTAAAACTTGTTATGCTGGGCAGACTTAGAATGATTTGTGTTTGGTTGGGTTTTTGTTGGTTTTGGGTTTTTTTATTTGCTTTGGATGCTAAAAGAGAATAGAAATATAGTATTATAAACTTCACAAGTGATCAGGCCCCCTGAACTGTCAGATTTCTGTAATAATATGTAACTCGAGAAGAAGATGGGTTTTGGTACAACTCTAATTTTCAAATACCTATACATTATCTGTGATTATGTGTCATAGACCTGTGTTGCAGCTCTTGTAAATACGGATCATTCCCCTCAATGAACAAAGGTGACTTCAGTGAAAACATTTTAAGTGTGCATCCACCTCCTCCCCTTAATGATATGATTCGTACTGAAAGTAAAGAGGGCTTTCAAAGGCTTTTTTTAAATGAATAATCTCAGAGGAACAAAGAACCATGAACTTACTCATAAGGTACAGTAGCTTCATGGCTGAGAGCAGACGAGAACAAAGATTCACATTCCCTTGTTGCTTCAGTAGCTCTTTTCAAGACGTTGCCCACCTGACCTTTGCCACGAAGATGAGATCTGTCCAGAATCTCCAAAAAAAAGGAAAACGAGGTCATACAGAGATGTCTTAAAGTGTCCTTTGCACAAAGCTCTTTTCATATCTACCTAAAAGCAGTGGAGTGTAGCAAATAAGTTGTGGACAGGACCACTCAAGCCCAAATGGCCCGAGGGGACACCATTTAGAATGACCTTTTAACATCCTTTGTCAGTAATCTGCATAGATGAAGTCAATTGTCTAAAAGGTCTGTCCTTGTCCAGCAAATAAAGGAGAGGGAATGTTTCAATAGTGGTTTAATCTCGTTCCTCTGCAGAAATTGCCCTAAATTTTGAACTCCTGTTCTCCGAGGCTATTGCAGTGGAATCTTTAACAGTTTTGAAAAATAAAATTCAGTTGTAACCTGTTTCGTACAGGTTTTTCATAAGAAAAATTAAACCTGACTACAAAATTGTGCTGATATCTTTAATTGTTTTTTCCTTGTGTATATCATTCTGGTAGAAACTTTCTCTAAAACCAGGTATAATAAAATAAGAAGTTCCATTAAAGTGCAATTTTAGAGCTGCATTCCTTTTTGAGCCAGTCTCGATGAAAGTATAAGAATAATTTGAAAGCCAGTCCTGTTGTCTGAACTGAAAAGGAGTTCATGACAAGGATTTTCTTGCTTGTTTAAGTATTTCCTCATTCTTTTGCTTTTTAATGTTATGAAAAGATCACCCCTTCTATGAAGTTTCTCAAAGACTGCATTTCTAAATATGCTATTTATTTCATTTTATTTTATTTTATGAAAGGACATCATGGAAAGGTTGCAGTTCTTGCCTGCAGAGTAATTGTATTTTGACTATGTGATCAAACTGTCAAGACCAACTGAAAAGAAGGTAAAGAAGCTGACCAGCCTCACAAAATGTCATTTTAGCTGGAATCAAGCATGTGGGAGAGAATTCAAATGGGCAAAGCTGATTAGGCACCAGCTAACTAAAGGGTAGACGAGGCTATAGAAGGTAAGATCTCTAATTAGCTGTTTGAGCCAGAGCTTCAGACAAACTTTAGAGGTGGACTTGTGAACTGCATATGAAAGGTTCTCAATAGGGATTTTATCGTGGATTACAAGACCAGTGAGGAAACAGGGGAGGGGGAACAATGAAGAATGGCAGTTCTGGGGCACCTCCAGCCTTCTCTTGTCATGCATCATACAGTCAGGTAAGAGAAGATTTTGCTTGGAGTAGTTAACTTTATTTAAAGTCTGTCCAAAAAAAACCCCAAAACAGAATCCCAGCCTGCAAAGGACTAAACTTAGAGAAAAAGGGAATTAGGATGAACTAATCCATATTAATATGATGTTTGTCTGTGGAAGATTTACAGGAAAGGCTTTAGCACGCTCATTCAGGCAAGGAACCATGTGATTGATTTGGCCAAAACCTAAGACAACCTGAATACAGAATATTTGGCCAATGCTGCAACCCCTTGTTTTCCAGGTACCAGTGTGTATTTGAATAATTCACAATCTGCCTGCAAGAATTCTATAAGCATTTCTTTCTGAATGAAGTTCAGTCTTAATGATTTATTCATCATTATTATCAATTCAGTGTGGCTTTGGTCAAGGCAATATTTAGATTCATATTTACCACTGTTGAGAAATTCATGCCAGAGATGTCTACGTACAAAGCTCCTCATGATTTTAGAACATTCCTGCTGTATTTACGATATATTCCTTGGTAGCCAGCAATGTCCATCAAGGAGAACTGTACCATGGGTTGCAGTGGCACCACAACTGGGCCTTCATGTTAAAATCTAAGGTAGATCAATGAATGAGTTCAGCAGTAATCTGGCTATTCAACATAACAGAATAATGAGACATTGAGCAACCTGCTCCAGTTGCAGACATCCCTGCTCATTGCAGGGGGGTTGGACTAGATGACCTTGAAAGGTTCCCTTCCCATCCAAACCATTCTATGATTCTATGAAATCTAATTTTTATAACTGTATATATACAAAAATTATAAAAATATATAAGAAGAATATCAATATATTCTATGAAATGTAATTTTCCTGGGAATAACAGCAAATTTCAAGCCTGGGAACTAAACAATTCTAGACACGTTGTTCAGAATCCAGGCTTCATAGAAAAGAAGAAACCATGGCTCAGTAAGCTCACCTTTGCCCAGTGAATGGTTTTGAAACAAGTAAACTAGACTTTGTCTAGGAAAAGGGTGCAGATGAAAAGCCAAAACAAGCACCTGCCTTCCTTGGTTATATTCATGTTAAATCTATGCATATGCTTTCTATTTCTACAGTAAACTGAATCAGCCTGGGATCGCAGCATCCCTGTGTTCTAAGGAAGTCAGATCCCAGTCTGATGTATGCAGCTTGGACATCTCCTTAATTTGAAACAGAACCACTACCACCCCATGAAGCTTTTGAAAATAATTGAGGTCTGACCAGAAACATTTGGTGGTTTATACGAAATTCATTTATTTCCTTTTCCTTTTTTCTATGGAAATGTTCTGGCTCCTTGGTATATGGAAGGGAAAGTTTGTCGAGAACAAGTGGTTTTCTTGGGACTGCCTAATGATAACTGTTTGATATCAAATTTTCCATTGAGACACAGCAAATTCTTGACTCTTAATTCTTGCCACCAGAAATGTGGAATACCCCAGAATTAATAGCAATATTTCTAGTCTATGAAGTCCACTTTGCATAATTCATTTTTATTTTTACAATACTGAACGGAATACTACTGAAAAGAAACCCTAATTGTATGTTTCTTAAAGACACTAGCTGGCTGTATTATTACTGGTTTTACAAGGAACAAAAAAATTGCACACTTACGACATACCACTGCTTTATTTTGCATATTTTGTATTAAACATTTGGAAAGCATTGCCTGTTCTGTAAGACATCCATGAGGTAGAACCCTAAACCTTGGTTGCAGTTGTAGTCAATGCCAACTCAACAATGAATCTCCCATCATCATATTTTTTTAGTTTGTCTGTCCTTTAGCTACGTAACAATAGGCCACTGCTCACTAACAAAAGCTCCAACTTTTGGTAACCGATTCATTTAAAATCTTGAGTGATTAAAAAAGCTGCTGCATGAAAAAAGTCATGAAAACCTCACATATGAGTCTTTAAAGAGCAGAGTTTCTGTCAGTAATGTCAATTAACTGATCTGATTTTTGTCTTTCTTCACTGCTGCTTTAGGTAAAGAAGCTACTATTATGAGCATACTGTGGGGCCAAAGATGCATCTTTAATTAGCCTAAATGAAGGAAAAAACACAATAATGGCAAAATTGGTGATAGAAATTATGTCAGAAAAGCATGATGAGTGAGAGGGAACTGGTGATGATGAAAGTTTAGGGAGTATCATCATCAAATTCTCCCACCTGAAGCTGAAAAATTTGGGAAGAGTTAGAAAAAAATCAGTAATTACTTTAAAGGCCCATGAGACGCTCAATGGCAACAAGCCAGTGTCTGACCAAAACAGGTTTGTCATCTGGCACGTTACTGACGCCCATTCTTCAAAATAAAAAACATTCCTGACTTCAGTGGGTCTGTTTTTCTAGCAGGCGAAACAATTATTTTTGGATGCTTTGTTGCTCACACAAGTCAGCTCTGGCCGAGCTCCACCTGAGTTTTTAAGTCAGGAGACTGAGCATCTCAAATTTAGAAGGGAATGCTCCTCTCTGGCCAAGTCAAGTGACTTGAACATTGGACTAGCCACTTAGAAGTCTATTTCTTTTCCTGGTCATCCACATGAACTTGTTTTCATGCTGGTACGGTAAGTGTTACAAGCAGAAAGTGACACACATTTGCTTGTTCTAAATAAAAGCCTTTTGTGGATGGATCGTTACATAAATGGTCTTTCTGTTTGATGAGAGGCTGGGGGATCCGAGCCCGTATTTGAAAGATCAGGAACATTTTTACAGGTCACTGCCTCTATGCGTTTGCAAGCGGGCGAGTCGGGTGCAGGACGTGTATCAAAGCGAGCGAGGGCAGATGGTGCCAAAGGTGGTCCTGATGGAGATTTCTCATGACGTTTGCATGTGAACTTCATTTTCTGAAGACATTTTTAAGTTGATGCCTGTAAGAAGTAATTAGGACCCCAGCAGCCTTCCCTTCACTGTTAAAGGCAAATCATGAGCGTAGTTCAGCCCTTCTCCTGAAAAAGGCTCTGGCCCAATTTGAACCCTGGATATTGCAGCAAAACACCCACTGAAAGAAGAGAGAGAAGAGGGAATCCCTGCCAAGTGGGTGTTTCCAAGGAAGAGAGACTCGTTTTGTGAAGCCTAATGAGGGCTGAGAAACCATGCCTCTGGGATCCTTCCAGATTCCATGAATAAGCCAGAGAGGGGCTGATGAAAGCTAATAATGCTCTGTGGCTATAGTCTCAAATTCCTCACTCAAATCTGTGTTCATCGTAGGCTTACGGTCGTTAGGAGAGAAGCTGTCTCTGCTCTGCAGCAGTGTCCCAGCCCCAGCCTCAGCCACTGTTGCTGTTGGCCACCGTGTGCCAGTAAAAATGGGTTGTTTTTACAAATGTGGCCCATTTCATTAAAATATTTTTTCTGGCTCTCTGACATTTTTTTTATGAAGGCATATTTGAAAAATCACTTTACAGAAAGCTTCACTTCTCCTTACTCTGCAAAGCCTTCCTGATGGACAGTTTGTTAAATTAGCCCCACCTTTAGCTTATGAGAAGCAATTTGGCAGCAGAGGAGAAAACAAGACGTTGGCACCACATGGTAAAGCGGAGAGAAGGTGTCAATGTGGCAGAGAGTTTGTTGCTTGGAACTCAAATTCACGGTGACTGCAGTTGATATGTATGGGTGGGTTGATCAGAAAAGCCCTCTCTGAAGGCATAACTCTTATTCATGTCAGGTAAAGCCCCATATTCAACCAGGGAATTAAGTGCTGCTGTCAAATGTCCCGCCTATTAGTTTCTGACAGATTTTTGGCATACGCTTTAGCCCAACAGGATTGATCCTGCACAACGTAAATCAATGGGGACCTTGTGGCTTGAAAGGGGTGGAAGATCATTTTGCAGAGTCTGTAACAGGAACTACTTGGGTGCTGGGTCCTTGACAACTGGTTGTGCTTGGTTTAGATTTTTCGAAATTACTTGGATACCTTGAAAAGCCCTTAATAACCCTGTCGCTCATTTCCTCCCACCTGGGCACAGGATATCAGGAATCGCTTCTAAAAGTGCAAATATGTACAAGTTCTATTACTGGAAATTATTTTCCAAAAGGCTTAGCTCTTGGAAACAGGCTGAACAAAGCAGGAGGAGGGAAATAAAAAGTAAGTGGGAGGAAAAACTGTAATTAAGTGTTTTACCCTGTGCACTGTAGGCTTAGGAAGCACATCATCTATGAGTTCACCTACTGTGCTGGTAGTCAGCTCTGTGCTGATTTGATAATGTCTCCAGTTCAGGTGGAATCCATAAACTGTTCATGGCAAGTTAGTACAAATTCTTCTTTTTAACTGCAGATTGCTTAAGTCTGCTGTGTGATAAAAGATGCCAACGACGAATGCAGTACATGTTTTTTGTAAAGAGGTTTTCTTTCAAGAATCCAAACCAAGACATTTACTAACAAGGAAATGATAGCATCTTTTGCAAAACCTGGCCACCAAGGGGATCATCTATTTGCCAAGTTCAGCTGTCTTTTGTGATTATATAGGATAATGGATTTCTCAACGCAGCATTACAAAAAAAATCAGAAAAGAAATAGGTGAGGGTTATCAAAAGGGTAGCAGCACACTCCTCGCTCCAGGGATTGTGGCAGTCCACATAGACAAGCAGCTGGAAAGAGTTGGGGAGAGGAGGATGAAGGTCTGGTTTCAGTTATTCAGACGTATACCAGCACTGACATGGCGTTAGGGTGCCAACCAAGATTTTGCTCTCCGTTCTGCACTTCTCTCTTGGAAAATTAACTGAAGACTCTAAGATCCCTCTTGGGTTCCTCATTTTAAGTTTTGCAATTGTATTAAGCTTCTCTTCCAAAGCTAAGCTTCCAAAAGCCTTTCTTGACACGTTGCAGGGGTGGGGAGGGGATTTTTTTTGGTATTATTATGTACTCTTTTTCCCAAATTTCTATGTTCTTGCCCTTTATCTGCTTGCAACTTCATACTCTTATTTCACAAGCACCTTGCCATTCCACTGTTTTTCTCTGTGGGTGTTTGTGAGACAGACTGAGTCTAGTTTTCAACTCTTGCACTGGCTGTTGCTTTGGGGATTGTTCTTCGTCCTTGGTCTTTTCCTAGTCTCTATGTGCCTCGGCAGGGACGTGGCCCTTCCTTGCAGCTGAACTAGCGTGCTCTTGGAGATCTCCTGAGGTTCGTGTAGGAGAGATGCAGCGGGTATGGCTGAGTATTTACTCAGCCGATGTAGGAGCTGCAGCCATAGTTCACTGCTGCAGGGCATGGCAGGAGAGCAGAAAGAAGTTAGGAAGAGTTAATCCCTGTTTCACCCATAGCTATTGGAGAAAGAATGTGGGTGGCCTGTGGTTTGGGTGGAGTTGAGGTCATGATGTTTCCTCAGCTTTCTTGCTCCTCTTGTCTGTTCTGTGCTTCCCAAACCTGTCTGACGATCTCCTTTCCCACCTGTTTCCTCAAATTGAGAAACACTATTTGCCAGCTAACACGATGCTAGGTGTCTTCCTGCAGTTCCTCCACTTATCAGTGGAAGGGAGCGTTTTGTTTTGGTGGATGGCCATTAGTCACAAAGACCTCATTTTACAAAAATAGGTTGCTGCCCTTGGTGTTGCACGGCCGAAATGACGTAAATGGCAAGGTTCAATTTTCAGAACGAGAACTTGGGCAAGACTGAGTGAAGCAATGTGTTATCTGTCAAAATGCTTGGGTCTATCTTTTTGTGGCCCACTCAAATACGTTGCAGGGAGGCTTTGTTCACGTAAACTAGGGCGACCACCTTCTTCACAGCTTTTCAGAACGGGTAGCTAAAATGCAAACTCAAAACACAGTGTTTTCCATTCCCTTCACACAGATGTGACTTGGTAAAGGACAGAATGGTGTCAGTAGCAGGGAAAAAGTCAGTAGGAAATGTGACAAACAAGGATGTAAAACATGCTTTGGCAATCTTTGTTGGTCCACTGTTTCTGTTTTTCCTTCCTTGTATTACATTCAGTGTTATTTAATCAGGAGCTTGACCTCAGCCTTGCTTCCCTCAAGAATCTCAACTAGAATCACAGAACGGTGGGGTACGGAAGGGACCCTCGGAGATCATCTTGTCCAACCACCCCCCTGTCAAAGCATTCAATGATGCAGCTTAATTATTAATTAAACATATATATATATATATAGATATATATATATATATAGGTCTTTCATAGCATGACTATTAGTAAAAAAGCTTAAATCTCAGCCAAGGGCAAAGCCATCTGTGTTACTGGGAAACTGGAAGTTTTCTGCTTTGTTTCAGGGTACCTTAGAGAAAGGCATGCGGCTGTGCTCAGAAGTCTATCCATCCTAGCTTGCAATTTCTTTCCACAGGGCCACCATCAATTCTAATTTTAGAATAACCTATTTTCCCCTGTTTCATTTCTACAGAACAGATCTTTTCAGCAGTTTAACCTGATTTAATTTTAGCTGAATATTGCTGGAATGGGAGAAGGGGAAGGAGGGGTGGGGTGGAAATTATTTTTATTTATTTAATTTTTGTCCAGCTACATTATTTATTTAATTTTTGTCCAGCTAAATTAGGATAGACGCGTTTCTTGGAGAAGAAAGACAGAAAAGAGCAGAAGAAATCTGTTAGTGGCTTCCATACCCAAAGTCTTCATAGGACCGTGAGGGTTACCGCTGACTTGGAGATGTGGAAATGGCCAGGGTTAAATGCTAGAGCTGCCTCACAGCAAACTGGGTGGGAAGGATTTTGTTTCCTCCTGCCCTCTGATGACTTCCATTTGTGTGCAGCTGGTTACTAGGACTTTGCATGCAGAACCGCATTTGTTCTTAGTACAGTTACATGTATTTTCTCATAAAAAAAGATTAACGGTGCTTTGCAGCCTAAGCCTTACATAGCATTTGGCTTTTAAATGAGGGGTAGTGAGTGTGGGAGTGGAATGTGTTTGTGTGAACCACTGTAAACTTTCAGGTCCTTTCACGATGAGCAGATGGCCTAGTGACTGAACTGTACTGCCTTGGGATGTTCTTCCACCTGCCCTGTCCTTCTTGCAGAAGAAATGTTTCTACAGAATCCTCGATCATCTGTGTTCAGACCACACATTTTCATTGACAGATTTGGAAATATCTCCAGGCTGCATAAAAAGTTGATTCATACTTCATGGAGGGAAACTTTGAAGGCTGTAGATTTATTTTTTTTTTTCACTGTTTTCAATGGAAAACTTTGCTGTCTCTCATTTAATAGATTCACATCGAATTTACTTCCTGCCCTTTAATGATGGCCTGCTCACTTCCCTGGACTTATTATTTCAGAAGGTTTCACTTAAGGAAGTTCTTTCTGTAAATTAATGTACTGCAGATTTATTCTTTGACATGTCCACATTTGATATATACAGTATTTAAGTTTGTATTCACTTAGCAAAGCATTTACTCCATTATCATGTAATCATTTCCAGTCTAAATAGAGAATCTACAGATTAATGTACTATAAATTTCTTCTTGCAGCAGTTTTATTGCTAGATTACTTATTAAGTTATGTTTGCATTGAACTTCCAAAATAGGAGAGATAGATAAAAGATTTGTTTATGTTTTAAATTAAAGTGAGGCTTTTATAGCCAGTTCAGACTGAAAGGCTAAAGATTATGGCACACACACCATCTTTACAGCTGGTCAAATGTTGCCAATCAAATTTGGAAAAGCCAGGAAGAATTTTGACACGGCTTTGTGGTTTTTCATTATCACAAGTGCCTTTCCTTTTTCTTTTGTTTGCTGGGATGGTGATAGAGTTATTTATTTTTTCCAAAGTCCACTAAAAGCATGAAAAACTGGAAAAAATACTGTATCTTTTCAACTTTCTTTTTTTTTTTTTTTTACTATCTCATCAAAGGAAAATATTTATACCCCACACTTGCAATTCTTTTTCTTTTCAAAGGGTTCTGAACTCCTTCATGTCAAGACAACTAAGCAGAAAATAAATAGCTAAGGTAACTCCTTAGCTCCTAGAGAAGCTTGATCACCTCCATGTGGAGCTGGTCAGTAGCTCAATACGGAATATAAATACTTAACAGCAGCTTGAGACAAAACACCAGGGTATTTTAGGATTCAGTCAGTCACAGCTTCACTGTAACTGAATAATCCATAGGGTGACTATTTTCCCTATGAGGCAGAATGCTCTTAACTGAGAGTCCCACTTGTTGCCTCACTTAAGTATTGTGACGTCTTTGTTGTACGAGTGAGGAAAGTTGCTGGAGTCTGAGTTCAATCTCTATGGAAGACTCAGAAATTAAAGAAAAGAAATAAGTTATACTTGGTATTATCATCTCTTGTTGATAACCCGAGATTTCTTTCCAGCTTTAGCAATGTGATGTAAGACTGTTAGAAGGAATGTGTCATATAGAGATATCATATTTACACTGGCAAGATTCTGCAATAGATAGCAGAGTATCTAGCTCTTTGCTGGATAAAAAAAAAAGTGTCATGTACATCAGATGTATAAGGTTATATACTTACATCTGTTTACCCGTGCAGATACTGACAGGGTCAGAGTTGAAAAGGAGTCTCCTTGGTTGATCTTTTCTGTCTCTTCCTCCACATTCTCTAATCTTAGACAAGCTACTACTATAGATCACTCATCCCTATTAACAACAAGACAAAACAAAACCAAACCAAATCTTTTCAAGCACACTGTGTGCTTTTATATGGTAAAATGTATATAATCTATATTAAGATGCATTGTACAAAAATATATCTAAGTTGCTGCACATACGTTGAGGTATAAGATATTGTGTAATATATTGTATAAGAGATGCATGCAGTTCGCATAATCCAAAATAAATTTACTAGCTCCTTAAAATACAAACCAAGTACAAGCAGGTTGGGTTGGTGGAGAAGAGAGATTTATATTCTCTGTTTCCTTCCCCATCTGTCATTCCCATCCCTTTCTTCGTCAGTTATTAAAATGCACCAAGCCACTTCTGCCAGCCCACTTATCCCCTGCCACATTGAATCAGCATCTCCACCAAGAGCGGTTCCTCTGAGCTTGGAGCTGTCGCAGATGGACTGGAAGAGCTGCTTGCTGGTGATTCAGTGCAGCAGGGGACACGTGCTCAAGCGACAGCAACGACACACGATTAGCATAGGCTAAAAAAGCATGAAAGGAATTGTAGAGCTGAGCGAGAAGCTGCGGAACCCTTTGCTGCAACTCACCCAGGGCTTTCCAATTCTCTTTACAATAAGGCAAAAAAGGCGAGCTAAAAACACTGAATGTTTTCATATGTCAAACTATCACCCTATTTTTATATGGAATTATGAAGTATCAATGGACTAAAGCTGACTGGGATATGAAAAATGTTCTGAGGGAGGATTTGTAGAACTCAAAGGATGAATTGTCTTGGTTTCGCCATTCTTTAGTAAAGATTTACAAAACCCTCGCAACCTCAGTTTCCTTCATCATTTTAATACTTTGAAAAAGAAAAATGTTCCCCAGTGATCTTTGCTGAGAAGTAAGTTTGATTGTGAGTCCCCTTGTGCTGCCACGCTGATCAATAGTCATGACCGATTGCTAGAACTGCTCCATAGGGTATGGGACTGAAGCACAGAGTGTTTTTCAAAGCATTGCTCAGCATCTCCTGGGAGGGGAGTGGCTCTTCCACGTGATGGACTCATTCCAACCTTGGCTTGCTGCTGTGCTTGCATAATTCTGTCTATCTGGGCATGGAAACCACCCCACTACCTACTGTGTCCTGCTGCGTCACCTCCTCCAGCCCTGGAAGCATCGCTACAGTGTCCACGTGCTTGCCTGTTAAAATAAATAGTGCTAATTGTCTCCCCAGAAGCCTCTGCAGACATTTTGGAACTTCTCCATTTTCAAGGTCACAGCTCTGCTTGAGGTTGATAAAGTCATGAATTAATAATACCTAGCTCTTTTCATCCATGAATGTCGAAGGTGAGGAACCGTTGTTATTCCCATTTTTATCAAGGAGGAAATTGAGCTGTAGAAGTGACACGTACCAAATTATTTTGGAAGCCAATGGTAGATCCAGGAAAAGGACCTAATTTTCGGCACTCGGCTGACAGCGGAGCCATTGCATCACACCGCTTCACAGCGCACGTTGTGCAACAGCACAGTCTTATTAAAGCTGAGACTGAAGTCCCACAGGAGTCAGGAAATTAAACTCTGCCACACAGTGTGTTCATTGCACATTTTTTTATTGGATGTGGCCTACACTCTACCAAGTGGTCATCCTTTTCCCAAAATAGGTAACTTTCAGGGGATCTCAGACTTGTTTGTGATGCATATTTCCTTGTTGACTGTGAGTCTTCTTTATTTGATAACATAAATGCGACCAAAACAACCTTGATTTTATTATTCTAGTTTTCATGACTGGACTAATCAGGACCACTCTATCGTCTTGGCTTTTTAAAAATTATTTTAGAACATGTCATACAATAAAACTAAATGTCTTTAATGCTTTTCCAAAGAAAAGCACTTTAGTGCTCTCACGGAACATGAGAAAAGTCATGGTGAAGTACCCAGGGCAAAGACCATGCCCAGGAAAAAGCCCATCCCTTTCTAGAGTGATTTCTTGCAATGCTTATTTTTGACATTCCTTACAAGAATCTTTTGCTCAAGAACAAATGTTCTGTCTTTTCCAGTACCAAAGGGTGTCTTGGCTGTCTATTACAATTCTTATTTCACTCTCAAAACACTTTCTTGAAATCAGAACCTTTATTCAGGTGAGCGCTCCAGAAAATCCTTGAAATGCTGAAGAAACACTTGGAGCCATCAGAGCAATGCTTTTCTCTTGCAGAAAACTCTGGGAGAATTATTCTTGAGAAACACTGAATACTCTGCCAGGCACTTCAGCTCCTATTTAGCTGTTTAACAACTGCGATAGTTTCAGGTACCACCCTAAGCAGGCTATACAGAGAGAGTCTATTAACCTGGGGGCTGAGACACAGGCTGGTTACTTCAGAGGCTCTAGGCAGGTCCTCCTTATCAGTTTTGTTGTTAAAATCCTGAAATTGCTGCTAGGAAACAAACTGTAAGGTTGCCTTGCTTTCCAGACTGGTTTAAGCTTATATTAATTTATTTTTTTTTTATAAGGTTTCTTTTGGCAAAAGGCAGCCACGATGTAATGCACCTTAAAATAGCAGTGATATAGATACTGATTTTATTGACATGATCTGGGCTTTTTATTTCTAATCTTGAACTCTTCTTTTTCTAAGCTCAGCAATATTGTCACTGAACTACTTCTGTATTACTGTCTCTGCTGCCTTGGACCGTATCATTTGTGTATTTCTTTTGAAAGAGAACTTTATAGAGGAAGGAAAGAAGCCTGAGAAAAATGCCACAATGGCAATACAGTGTCTGAATGAAAAGTAGCAGGTTGGTGGCTTTAAGGAAGGAAAGATGATGCTTCTCTAGGTAGCTGGTACAGCACACTCACCAGCGACTTCACAGTAACCACCAGTATCCCCAGATCCTCAGCTGGAGACACTGTGTCCCTATACGTGAGAGAACTGGGCCAGCTTTAATTTTGCAGAACTTTTCTCAGCCTGTACCAGTTCCTGGAGGACAGACCTTGTAAATTTATTAGGATGGCACTTCCATCCTTTTCTGTTTACACGCTTTGGCATTTAGAATTTCTACCACATTGTACATTTAAATCACAGATTATTTCTATACTAACAAATTCTTTTCTTACTCTCCCGACCTCTAAGGACAGATGCGTCTGCTTTCCTTCTAAAGACCCCAAATAAAACAGCCAGGTAATGTGGCAGTAATGTTAACTGGTATAACTGGAACTACCACTAGAGGGCTTTAATAAGGACCTAAATCTTACCAGTTACACCCTTGCCAGCCTGGAGTAATTCAATGGAAAATCTAGTTGCCCATTTTTCTTTAAATTTGAAAGGCAGACTGACAGGGTTTTATATTATTAATATCTAATCAAAGTTCAGCTTAAGAAATTGTGTAGATGATTTCCAGGTCCTGTATGACCTGCTCTAGGTGATTCGGTGGGGGGGTGTTGGACTAGATGATCTTTTGAGGTCCCTTCCAATCCCTAACATTCTATGATTTCTTCTTTCTTTCAGTTAAAAAAAGAGACATTTTCAGCGACTGGGCTTGGAAAATGAAAAGCTTTTTCTTGATTTTAAAGAACAACAACTACTCTTTAAAGCCAGTTTGCAGACTGGTCCTTAAAACGCCTTAAAGGTGAGTCTATAAGGACAGAAACTCTTAGCCTGGCACTTAGCAGAGGTGCTAAAGTGGACCAGGATTCGCGCGGTGACACAAAGCAACAAAATTTCTCTAGGCGCTAATGACTAAAATTCATCCACTACTACTTAGCACTTACCACTTTGGGTGCATCTTCAAAGAGCTGAACTAATAGCAGCTAATTTAATCTTCAAACAAGCTGAATGAGGAGCATTATCATCGCTGTTTAACCGAGGGCCAGAGCAAAGGGACAGCACAGCAGAGAAACGGAACCGTATGTCTTGACCCAGCTACTTTGTGCCAGACTAATAGGAAATGTTTTGAAGCAGCTTTAAGAGGTACTTTGGGGGTGGGGTGCTGACTCTCCCCAAATCCTAAAATAGCTGGTATTTTAAAATCGAAAGGTGAAGAAGTCAAGGTTATAACTAGGAAAAAAAAAATAAAAATGAAGAGCACACTTCCTATCATAAAAAAGATCAGAAATCTGAGCTCACAGAAAAGTACGTTCAATGAATTGTCTAAAGCCTGTATTCAGTCTTCTCTGAAGGTATGAATTTATAACAAGATGCAAAATTATCAAACTCCAGGCTTTTGTTCAGGTTTAAGTAAAAAAAAAAAACCAACAACAAAACCAGCTCCTCATGTTGTTTCATCCCTCAAAATCCCTCCAAATGTTTCATACTGTCTTTCCTGTTGGCTACAGAGGAAGTAGATACAACAACTGGCGTTCCCTAGTGACCAGGGAGATCTGAAAATTAATATTTGGGATACATGCTCCATAGGATGTCCCCAGACCCACAATCCTGAGTCGTCCCTTATCCTTTGGTCCTTTCTGGAACTGATCAAATCACACACACCCCCCCTTAATACCTTGCACATCCATTAGCATTCCCTTCGGAAAAAGAACTGGGCTCTGGTTATCTGCCACTGCAAATCCAAGACCAAGCACGGAAGCACACGAACTTCAAGTGCTTATTTACATATATATTTATATGCATAAAGTTAGTTTTAAGCAACCAGCCTGCTCTAAAACCTGTAGCACCCAGTTTTAAACATGCACATATGTTTAAGTGTTAATTGTTGCTCACGTAGGTCAAGTGAGATGGTTTGTTCGTGGCTGAACTCTAGCACCTTTATTATATTTTTCAGCAATACTGAAGAGCGTTTGAAAGGAAAAATATTGTGAATGAAAGAATTAAAACTCCTTCCTCTATGAGTGCAAAAAAAGGTTATTCTTGGGGTTAATATTA
>WTSP01022972.1:67071-80455 GCA_025331215.1 Actenoides lindsayi
CTCCTTCTCTGGAGACTGTCCAGACCGGTCTGGATGCATTTCGGGGTGATCTGCTCTAGTTCTGTCCTGCTCTGGCAGGGAGGGGGGGGGTTGGACTTGATGATCTTCAGAGGTCCCTTCCAACCCCTACCATTCTGTGATTCTCATGGGAGTTTGGGTTTTTCTCTGCTGTTTTGGGACTAGCTGAAAATACTGGTTTTCCTCCACATCACAGAGCGATTTCTGTGACTCTAAGAAATGTGGGAAGCAGTGACCAGTCACTAGGATGCTGCACGTTTCTCCTACAGTTCATCATCTCACAAAAAAGGGTCTGGTTTGAATTTATTTACATCACCAACTAGATGAAGTCCAACCTCACCTTGAACATTTCCAGGTCGTCAGCCACCACTCCGGGTGCCAGTGTTTCACCACCCTCAGAGTAAAAAATGTCTTCCTTCTCTCTAGTCTACATTTTAGTTTAAAATCATCACGCCTTGTCCTGTCACAGCAGGCCCTGCTCAAAAGACCGTCCCATAAAGTGATGGCAGACCAGAACCTGCCAGTTCATGACAATGAGGCAAAATGAGACTCTCCATCTCCTCAAGTCCCTTCATGGCCTCCTTGCTCTCAGCACCTGGAACGAGGGGCAGAAAGGCTGGGTCTGATTTGACCTGCCAGTGCCGTTTGCCCTTAGTCAGGCAAGAGAGGACCGTGCCTGCCAAAAGCTTGCGCGTGGTTTGGCCTGGGTCCTCCTTCCCAACCAACTGGCAGTGGATGATTTCTCAAGAGCAATCGAGACGAAAGGGAAAGAATTTGTGAAGGACTGAAATGTTTTTCTGGCTTGGTGCCTCCTTTTTACACAGTGCTGAAACTGGAGGGACAATCCAGTCCCAAACCAAACCTTAAAAGGTGCCAACATACGGAGGGATAGAAACTCCTCATGGTACACAAGGGAGATAAGCAATTAATGCTCATTAATGTTAACAAGAGTTACTGCGTAAATCCTCAGTTTCCTGGACCATGCAGAAGAAAGTCTAAAACCATAATAAATCTGTCTCAAATTTAGTAATATTTATTCCAACTACAGTATAATCACTAGAATAACATTGTGGTGCTGTAAAACATGTTGAAATATAGTGTTACATCATCGCCGCTATTTGTTACTGTAATTTTAGTATAATAAATTATGGTGCAACCCGTGGTGTGGGACTAAAACTACAGTTTTAATATGGAGTTTTTAGTCTGCTTAATACTTGCGGTCTGGGACAGTAAGAGTTTTGATCTAAAATAAATAGGTGACAAAAAAGCTAGATGAGATTTGCTTTTACTTTTAAAACTTCATTAAGAAGGGATTTATCATTAGCATCACACACGAGGGAAAAAATCAAAATGTGAAATGTTCTGTAAATCGGCTCCGGTTTTACCATGTGACTTAGCACTTAAAAGTAGCTTTAAAAAAAAAAAAAAGGATACTAATTTCCCCTAAAAAAGTCTTAATCACATATAAAAATATGTTCTTTGCTTTGAAAGCCACAAGCTACCTAAAAATGAAAAATAATCACAGTGGTGTTTTTTTTTTTTTTGTTTCATGAAAATGATTTTCAGCCTCCTGAATGAGAATTTTGCCTCAGATTCTAGTAAAAGTAGGTTAGGTCTCTCATGAGTACTACTAGAGTGAACAACTTGGAGAAGCTCAGCCAAATATGTGCAGGATTCTGATTTTTATTTTTTAATTTTTTTTACAATTAATATAAGAGTAGGAACATAGAGTACATTTTAGAAATTCAGATATCCAGAAAGAACTTGCTCAGGATGGAATCTTCCTAAAATTTAATTCAGTACCTGCACTGTATCTTATCTGCAGGTGTAGCAGATGCTTTAGCACTCACGGCTTATGAAATTGTTTGATATTCTGTAGAATAAAAACACATAGCACATCAAAATCATGTAAAAAGACCAAAAATTTTGTCTAAGAAATAAGCAATTGCCAGAAATATTATTATTCACTGTTAAAAGTGTACCTAATTTGAAAATGTATTTCATACATTATTCCCCTCTCCCCCAAAAGTTGACTAAAAGTTATCAGTAAAATATTTTTAATTTGTGCTATAAAGTTTCATTTACTAAAAAACCAGGAATTCATTCATTTGGTTGTTTCAAAGGGAAACATTCTGTATCACTAGTTAGTATTTTATGCTTATGCTCTGAAATTACCTTTTTTTTTCCTTTCTAACTTGTGCTTAAATTTGGAAACCCCCCTGGGCATTTATTTATTTACTTATTTACTTATTTATTTATTTATTTATTGTCAAGCATGTGTTTAGACCTCATGAAAAAAAATACAGGAAAAAAAGCAAGACCGAACAAATAGACTTCAGTGGAATACCTCAAATGTTTGCTCAGTGCTAAGTCTGTGCTTAAGTTATGCTGAAATGGGCCTGACATTTCATGCCAGCAGAAAAATAGCAAATAGTCAATTCAAAATGTGAAATACGTGATTTTATTCATTGGAGCACTCTTACTGAGATGAACACTGGTATCTCTGAAAGATACATTCCCCGAGAAGAATTTCCACAAGAGTTTAGAACTACTGAAGAGCAATGAACTGAGCCATTGAAATGGAAATTCCCTGAAAACTTAATTAAATTTATTGAATGCTTCCAATGAAACGAAGTTTATGGAAAACTTCAGTTCACATTTATAAGCCTTTAACAAGGGTCTACCGATTTTAAGATCTGCCTTAGCGTTCTATAGGTGTGAGCAATTATCCCAAAACTTTGTGCATACTTTGCTTTAATTCAATGCTTTATTCCTTAATTTGCGAGCTCCTAAACATATAGTATGTCAAATTAAAGTAAAATAATCTGTTATTTTTCTTATTAATGACATAATTATATTGCACCACTATAAAATTGCTTTCAGTCTAATTATGTCTAGGCAGAGATTACTGGTAATTAATATAACAAATAATTTTGACTCCAACTGGCAATAATTGCTTTGTTGAAGAACTTTCTAAAACCCTTAAGTAATTTTATTACTTCTACGTACACTATCGCAATAATTCCTTAGCAGTCAGTAATTAATTACTTAAAGGAGTATGTAATTAATTGCTACATTGAATTACATGTTTGAAACAGAACAAGAACAGCGTATATATTTGCTTTCAGAGCTGCTGGTGAATGGCTTCTGCTGGTCTCTGGGTCTGGAGCCCCAGAGGCTGAGTAAGAGTTCACCAACTGGGAAGAGCACCCAAACTGCTGCTCTGCCACATCCTAGGAGCCACAGGAACCAGTGACTATAGGAATGAGTCTAAAACCCACTCAGTTGCCACAGAGAACATCTCCAGAGCTGCAGTGTGGGGATGACGCCTCATGGGTAACAAGCTGTCCAAAGCCCCATCCCTGGAAAAAGCTCCAGGAACTTGGAGTGTCTCAAGCAGAAAGAGAATCCCTTGATTTGCAGGGGGATAAGGGTAGGTCTCTTTTATTGGTGGCTGTTATCTGGGGGGGTGTGTTTGTATGCATGTGCTCATTGCTTGATGGCTAAAGGGGTGTTGGGCAGCTATGAATAGGAGCGACATGTGAAGGGGAAGTGGTCCAAGAAGTTGCTGTTTCACTTAAAAGATGACCTGTGCTGTGAAATAATTTGGGAACCTCTGATGTACGGTATTATCCCAGGGCATGGCACATTAAAATACGGGTCTGTGAAAGGCTGTCATCTAAAAGGCCATCTAGTACCATGTTTTATGTAAGTTAATACCCATCTTATCAGTAAATCTCTTTTCTTAAAGACACATAATCTAAAATTTAAAAGTAAAATTTAATTTCTTCTCCTTACCAAACACTATGCCTCCGTACCAGGCTCATGTTTCAAGATCCATTTCACTAAGGAATCATTTTCATCTTCTGTACTCTGGGTTGCCTCTTTATGTCAGATATTTTATACATGTTTTATGTTTTTGCCTGGCCTTATCTTCCTACATATCTTCCCACCAATTGCTGCTGCTGCTACCACTCATGTCTATCCATTCTCTAAAGTCTTTGTGGCCTATTAATCAAGGTGGGAAAAATTTCACACCTCTAAGTAAAGAAGAGCCCTTAAAGTAAGATTTGAAAATTTAGCTATAATAAGAGAAAAAAAATTAGAGTAAATGTTACATGAGACATGAAAGTCCTGAGGACCAAGTTGCAGACATCCAACGACAGTAAAAAGAAGAGGCAGCTCAGTGGCCCCGGTCAGAAATTTTCCAAATTAACTTGTTTTCATTAAAAAAACCCCCAACCCAGTAATTTTCCCAAGTTTTCCTAATTCAAGATGATTGTGTTTTTCAATACTTTAAAATTTCTTAGAGCCATGTGTGCAGTATAAGCAACCTAACTTGAAATTAAACAGTTTAATTTGCTCAAAATGCCTTTTAAAATTTTTTTTTCCTTAGAATTTCATTTTGCAAGACTTTTCCCTGGTATTACTCTATTGCAGAGTAGAAGAAATTTCACGTCAAAGAGAGCTTCATGCTTTTAAACATGTCCTCTTTACCTGAGACAGAGGCAATAGCATGAGTTGCAAGTTAACACAAAATCTCTGCCAAAGCATCACAAGCCTTTTTCTCCAGCGTGGCAGCTGGGTATTGTCCAGAGCTCTTTCTAAAGTAAATTAAATTATGTTCTTCCTCACTTTTTTGCTAAAAACTTATGTTTTTGTAACACCACTGGCTTTATTCGTCACGGGGATGTTTCATGAAAGGCAAGGTTTATTTTGGGACTTGAACATGATTTTGGGCTCCTAAACTTAGGCTACTATTTTGACGGTTATTGTTAATATTATTATTAAGCTAAATAAAATCCAAAATGGCCCTCATGTTTCTCCACACACAGCAGAATTAGAAAATCAAAATGAGCAAAACACCCTGGGTTTGTCAGGATAAAACTCAATAATCCTCTTTTATTGTGTTGTTCTATTATTGCACAAAGCTAAAAATAGCCTATACATATTAAAAACAGTAAGTGTATTCTGAAACTCAGCCTAAAGGTTTAATGCTGAGATACCGATTCAAATCTTTTTCCTGTGAAAATTAGGTCCAAGTCATAACAACTTGACTCCAGAAAGCATTCCTCAAGCTGTGATTTGCCGGTTAAATTGGGTTTAAGAAAAACCTTATTTGGGAATTTATTATTGCATTTGCTCATAAAACAACGTCCCATCGTTCTGTGTCACTACCTCGTGACATATTCACAGAAATCACAAAAGGATTAGCTGGTTGTGCTACCAAACATATTAGAACAATCCCTTTGTATCTGACAGCAAATTGCAAACGGCAGCTCCGATCCAATAAGCTGCTGGAGTTCATGTTTCAGAAGTGCTGAAATATTCAACAGCTTGTTAATAGTCAATACTTAATGTTTCATCTGATAGAAAACAGGATTCCTCCAAATATTTGAAGCTACGGCACGAGGCCTGCGTAGCTGAGAATTTGGGGAATTTTGAAGTGACCTTATTATTAAATTATTAAGCACTGAACTAATGAACTAACGAATCCTCCACTGGTTTCACAGACATGCACATACCAACCATCTTCATGGAATCTATATTTTGGTACCCAGGGCAAGAAGACTTGTTGTTTTGTACGCATGACAATGTTTGGAAGAGGCCCTTAAAAATATTATAGCATCTTTACCTTGTGACTTGTGAAACGGCTTACTCAGAGGCTGTAAAATGCCATACAACTTAAGAAAAAACAACAATTAAATCAGCTGCAACGATTTATTGATATTTTTAATTGATAATCCAGATGTCATATATCTTATATGTAAAGTTACTAAATGTTAAAATTGTGAATAGGAATGGCTCCAAATCTAGCACTGGCTCATAGACAGAGATGGAGGTGGGTAACAGCTTTCCCCCCAAAAAAGGTATTTCAGAAATAAATAAATAATATTCTATTTGGATTTGTTCTTTTTCCCTCATTTTTAAGACAGTAGGTGATTCTGTACTGAAGGTAAAACAGGAAAGAAGGTGCTTTTTTGGAATACCTGCACAAGGCATGTAAAAATTTAACATACGTGTAAAGATTCAGCAGGAATTTATGCAAATATGTGGAAGATTCTGCTACTTTATTTTCAGCATGTCTTATGGCTGCCAGTGCACCAAGCTTTACAGGGATCCCTTGCCAAAAATATGGAAAGAACCCTTTTATTTCTGTTTGCACTATCAAAATTCAGTGGAGTTGAACCCTCCAAGAAAGAGTCCTGACTGTTTCCAGGATCACACTCCAAGTTCTGCCACGGTGGTGAACATCCAGCTGAGAAGCACCATCAGAAGCCTCCCTGGTAACATTTGTTTTCTGTGGAGATCCTGCCCTATGTACATTTGCTATCTTACACCAGCTGTTCTGCGCTCAAGTCAAAAGGGGGAATTTGCTTTTCAGGGAGAAAAAGATGTGAACTGTGTTTTCAGTTGGACACTGGGCAACTTTTCATAGCACAGACATTCATTTATTCATAAACTTCACCGGAACAGGGCAGCACCTTTTCTTCTTTTGTTTAGTTAAAAAAAACCCCCACATTTAAAGACTGCTTTAGAAAGCGAAATGCCATGTTAGAAGCTAACAAAGCTAACGAAGCTAAGCTGTGCCCTTGCTTACAGGCCCGACCGACATTATGAAGAACACCAGGCACTTGTTGCCGCGAGCTGCTTGATATTCTTTGGATTTATTTTACTTTTTAATACCAGAGGCAAAAGTGCAGCTTCATTTTATAATCAATCAGAATTTTTCTTCTTGGAGGTTAAATGTGAGCGTTGCGAAGGACGGCCTGCGGTGCTCTTTCCAGCTCCCAGATCCTTTCATGTGTTACATTCACATCTAGGGGAATATTTCTTCCTCCTGTGTCCAGAGAGGAGAATTTCATAGGAAATCTATCCTCCATTTTTGAGAAGCCGGTTGAGGTGCCTCCTTTTCAGTAGAGGAAGGGAGAACTCCCCTTCCCCTCCCCTGAAAATATTGCTTGAGGGAATACTGTGTTCCCCGCGTCCTGCTGGAACCATTAGCATGAGTTAGAGCAGGTAAGCAGATGTGCAGGGTGCAGAAATGCAGGACAACATTTGTAGAGGAAAACACAGAAGAGAAGATGCCATCCTTATTAATTTGCACACGTGCTAGACTTGTCCAAACACATTAGGGGTAACAGTCTCCCTTAGCAGAGATCTCTGAAGCAGACTGTGGTAGACCATAAGGTCAGGAGCAGGGGTAATTGCCAAAGCAGCTGCCATCGAGCAAATGACTTCGCTGAAAAGTTGTCGAGAGGCCTCTTGCTTTTCCTCTATACACTGCAGCACTTTGCAGTGGCACGTTAAAATTGCTGGTATGGGGTGAGCTACCACCATTGCTCAGATGAGATTCGGTTTTTACATTGAGCAGTGGCTAAAAATAAGGGCCTACTCCTTGGCTATCATATTTCTCTTCAATAAAGACTATTTTGACTAGCTGGTGAGCCAACACTACACATCCCATAGCACAGCAACAGAAAAGACCCGTCTTTGAATCTCACTGACGTTGGTGAACTCCAGAGCAGCTATAATGCTATTCTTGGGCTCGTCCTGACTTTGTGTTTCTCTCAAAGAAACTAGAATTAGGTCAAGCGTGGTGTTTAAACAGGGGTCAAATCTGGGCAACAGCAATCAGCTTAAACTGCAAGTCAGTTGGCAGTTTAGTTTTTCTAGAGAAAGGGTTCTTATGTGCCTTGAGGTACTGATTTGAAAACAGAGGCATTGATTTCTATTCCCAGAAGGGAATGTCAGAAATGTCTTAGAACTAGACAATAAGGGAATTATTTGGTCAGATGAGGCAGGGTTGACATTAGAAACCTAACCAGTGTCTTGAATTCTGATTTTTTTACACATTTTTCCTAGTAATATAAAACCATGTGCTGTGGGTATCCCTGGCACTGTTGTCTCTCGATCCAGAGCAGTCATTTGGTTTAGATCTCTTCCAGCTGGTTTACAGGCCAAAATTTTGACGTTTCCTAAATATCTTGAAAAGAACTGGTGCAATAGAGGAGTCCTTAATCTACAGGGATATTGGAGAATGCCCTAAGGTCCATAATCACAGCCTACAGAGGGTAGGTCTAGCTCACCAAACCAGTTGGGAAAGGGACATCTGCACGATCAGAACGTCACCTCAACACAAAGCAGCAGCACTGGCTTAAGTTTCAGAGACAAACTACTCCTGTTATGTGGCTAGATCACAGGTCGCACCCCTTGAGTGTATGGAGTAACTGCATTCGTTTATAGTGCTTGGCTATGAGTCTTACTTGACCTTGTTAACTGGTAGAATAAATTCATGTTGGTAGGTATTGTGTGTTAGGGTTTAAATGGTTTGGAAGCTGAAGTAGGAGGCCTTTGGAAGTTTTGGCTTTGACAAGCATGTGGGGAGGTAACACTCCCTCACTGGAATTACCTGCCATTGAGCAAATGCAGAGAGGACTCCTCAAGGCCTTTGTTGTCTAATTACTTTTTGTCAGAACCTTTATGTTACTCTTTTAGTCTTCTACTGGAGAATATGGGAAATATTGCTGTTAATTGTGTTTGAATCTCAATCAAAGGTTTTCAAAGGCTGTTTTGGGGAAATATGTCATGCAGGATTATGTGGCTGCTTTTTAGCACTTCAGTCCTATTGGTATAGAAGTGGTGTTTTTGCTTCCTTCAGCTGGCAGCCAAAATTTCTGTGACCTATTTCATCAGTCGTTCCAGTGTCTGGGAGCAGAAAAAGAAGCTTCAGCATATTTAATGACAGCAGCTCCTCATGTGCTTGGGCCAAGATCAGATCAAGAGAAACCAACCGTTGCAAACCACTGCTAGCTGGATAAATCTTAAGACCTGTAGAGAGCTGAGATGCATACAGACTTCACAAACTAAAGGCATTCAGTAATTTAATATTCTGAAAAGTCATAGAATAATGTTTCAGTCTTTCTTCTAAGGAACTCTTCTCTTACTTGTTTGCTACATTACTGACCTCATCACCATAAATCATTATTTAGGCTAATGTAAATACTTAACACAGAAATCTTGGAGCAATTCACGAGACAGGATTATTTTTTTCAGTGACATGCACTCATCCTGGAAGGTTCACCAAAACCCCACAATTATCTCTCTGGAGCACAGAGATTAATTATCAGAATTACCAGGAGTATCCCAGACATAGCATCTATTTGATTCCATAAATGCACAACTAAGAAAGGAGTATTTTTCATCTGCCAACCTTCTGCTGCCCTAAAATCAGAAGGGAATTCTGCTCTGAAAGACATTTATTTAATATACTACTATTTTATAGTTACTAACTTCCATGCTTTTATCAAAAGTTTCACAATATTTGGTATTTTTCATCAAGTCCCATTTCCTGGGGTAGTGTAATTATGTGAGACTCTAGGGCATCATTTAAAAAAATTATTTTATTTTTCTTTTAGCTGAAAAGTGTGAAAACATGACCCAAGCACATGCTACAATCTTGAAAGCCAAAAGCAAATAACTCAAAGTTGATTATTTAAAAAATAAAGTTCTTTAAATGTGGTAGTCCTGATTTTTGGAAGGACAAGACCATTCTTTTTTCAGTATCTGGGACAATTGGTTCTATACAGCTCTATCTGGAATTATGTATCTAGCAGTGTATATATGTAGACATTGATTTTAAATTAACAGAAAGTGTCCTTTCATGGTTGTCTATTTTCTTAGCTTCCTGTATAAGAAATGAGTTATTTCCATTTGTTCAGAGAAATGATGCAGTTGCTTTGCTCCTGTAAAATTTAAACCACTGTAAGCAATGCTGAGCTTTTTCCACTATTAACAAGCCCTAGATGATGAGATACTAAGGCACTAAAGCAAAGTTAGCAATTAAATTCACATAATTTTTGTAAAAGTTTCTTTAAATTCATAGGGGAAATAATTATGAGTATTCACTAACATCCTCTTCTTGTATTCTTACTTCATCTGCCCTTTCAAGGGTATGTGCCTGCCCACACTTTTCCCCCAGCTATGCATACCAAGGACAATTAGTGAAAGTAGCATGAAAACAGCATTCCCCTGAGTCCTGGGGAGTACTTTAGCAACAGGTATTTTGGATTGAATCTGAAGGCAGTGTCTTCAAATAACTGCAGGCATCAGATTGAGACAGCTCGAGTGATGAGCTTGAGTAAGCTCAGGGTGCAATAACTCACCTAAAAAAAAAAAAAAAAAAAAAAAAGGGCCTCATTTTAATTCCTTTATAAAGTGCCAGAACATCAATTCAAATTATTTGTGGCTAAGGCTGTTATCTTTATTTCAGTAATATACGAAAGTAGCCAAATATTCAGTTTCATAAGCACATCAACGTGCTGACTTCACTCCTAACTGAAACCATCATGGCCAGCTGCAATAAAAATCATTCTCGCTTTGGTTTCCAGAACCATTGTTAAGCTCGTAGACTAAACATTCAACCATTGCAAGCAGTCAGCAGCTTTACTACTTCTCCTGCCCTTGTGGAAGCATCCTGGATTCAATTTGTCCAAGTACATCAAAGTATTTTAATTTTGAAGTACCCCAAGCATTTTGGAAAGTTTAAAGGCTATTTGTCTTCTGAAATGTTTGAGTGTAAACTAAAACAAAAATTGTCTTGTGGATTTTTTTCCCCTGTTTTAAATGACTGTCACATTTCTGGGCTGAAAAAGCCCCTGAAGCTCAAATGTAGGGTTTCTCTCGCTTTCCCCCCACCCAGTAATTGTAAGTAAGCTGGTTTCAAGTTCCGTGGTCAGCTTGGCTTCCTTCATCCTGAGAGTCCTCTCTTCCTGTACAGTTCAATAAATTAAACACTTACTAATGACATCAATTTGTCTCAACTGCTCTCTAAGCTTTTTTTTTTTTCCTTTTTTAGCAGGAGATTGCAAATAAATACATGGTTGATTGATCCATCACGCTAGGCTAAAACACAAGCTATCCCAGGCTCTTAATGACCTGAGTGTCTGAACTGGTTAAACAGGACTTAGCAAGTACAGAGCTAGGTGAAATATGAGTAAAACACCAAATATATATATATACATATATATCCAGAAGCTTATTTTGGTCATTATGTGTACTATTAAGTCAATGCCTGGACAGGTTTCCTGATAGCACCTTAGGCAAGTGAAACCTCTGCTGAAGTCGTAAAACTCTCATGATACACACAATTTTGCAACCAGGGTCTTGACCTGGATAATATAGATACGTAATATAAATATATATATGTTCAACCTTACTTATAAAATGGTAAGGCCATGTGAGGTCAGCTTAGTCCGCTCCCCATGCCCAGGACAGAATCAGTTGTGCCCATGTCACTCCTACCAGATGTCTGTCAAAACTGGTCTTAGAGAGACATCGGCAGCACCAGAAGGACATCAGCCTGGCTGTCCCAGTGAAATTCTCTCATCCCTTGTTGTGATTTTTTCCCCTAATGTGAATTCTCCTAAAAATTAAGTCCTGTTATTTGGAGTTCTGCCCATTAATGTACACACCAAGCTACAAACAGCCTTTTTGCAGTCTCTGTGTACTTCAAGACAGTTCTTACATTTCCTGCCATCCTTTTCTTCATTACCAGTCCCCCACTTGTCCAGTCCTTATTTACAGATCACGGTTTCCAGGACTTTGTTTAGAGTCCCTCCTCTGCACCTCAGTTTTTCAGTCTCTCTCCAGCAGTGCCAAGTACCACCCAGAGCCCAGGCTGAAGGGGAAGGGCACAAGGATACACCTGCAGATTGCACAGACTGACTTCTCCTTGGTTCTTTTCCTCGGTGTACAATGGAGCGTGGATAACATAGTGCAGCCTACAGTCACGGGAACAAATGGCAATACCTAAATCTATCAGCCCTAATAAGACACAAAGAACCTGATTCGTTAGAAAAATCCACCCTGCTTCAGCAATCAGAACAGCCACAGAACAGCCTTTTCAACTTCTGGCTTGTGTGCCTTAGGATGAAGAGTGCTATAACCACAAAATCCCATCTGCGTCATTTATTTTGTTGTTAAAGAAGAGAAGGATTATTTGGGTTATTTGAAATTGTTGTGCCATAGCCCCTTCCAGGCTGGTAACCTCTATGTCTACAGACTGTTCCTGCCCCACAACATTAGTTACTATGAAATTAGACTTGTGAGGGCAAAATGTAGCAGAACATGAAAAAGGATGTTTAAATGTCGTCCTTATTTTGTAACCGAGGGGCTGTATCCCCATTTTAAAACTGGCAATAAACCACTGGGAATTTTCTTTTTCTTGCTGATTCTCTTTAAGACCTCTATGAATAGTAGAGAAAACAACTCCACTGTAATAAAAACAGGGGTTGTGTTTTGGGGTTTTTTTTCTCTTTTTTTCAAAATTGAGGCATTGAGTAAAATAAAGGTCAGTGCAACAACCTTTGAAAGAACAGAAAGAGCAATTTTCCCCCTTTTGCTTTTTTACTGGTTTTCAATGCAACGTGAAAAATCATTTTTAAGTTTGCCCATCTGTTTTACATAAAACCTTAGCTGACCTTACACAAAATGAAACAAATGCACAAAAAGCTTTGCTGTTGGGTTCTTGCCAGTAAGACAGAGGAGAAAAAAAAAAGAAAAAAGAAAAGAATATGTAAAGTTAGATCCTGCTCTGGTGTAAATTAGCCCAGCTCCAGTGGGGACTTCTGTTGATTTATACCAGCAGAGGCTGAGGCTTGTATTTCTTATAAAAATCAGACTTGTTAGACTCAGTCCTGCTACCACTAGAGTTTTGCTATTGATTTTTGTGGAAAAAGGACACTCACTGAAGGAGTTGTGATTGCTACAGATAAGCAGAATGCATCCGTACATGCAGCATGTGTTACTCTGAAAACTGAGAAAGTAGCTGAGATGTGTGGAACTGCACGTGTGAGTAAGGTTGAGTTGTGCCCTGATGTTCTACTACTGACTTTGTACTACTTGTTCAAGCTCTCTCTAACCAAGCGAAGCGGTGTCATCATACGGACCAAAATTGGATCCCGAGGAAAAGACAAACTACTGGAGAGAGTCCTGCAGAGGCTATGAAGATGCTGAGTGGGCTGGAGCATCTCTGCAGTGAGGAAAGGCTGAAAGACCTGGGGCTGTTGAGCCTGGAGAAGACTGAGAGGAGATCTGATCAATGCTGATCAAGAGCTAAAGGGAGGTGGGCAAGAGGATGGATCCAGACTCTTTTCAGTGGTGCCCAGCGACAGGCCAAGGGGCAACAGGCACAAAGTAGAACCCTGGAGGTTCCATCTGAACATGAGAAATATGTTCTTTCTTGTGAGGGTGGCAGAGCCTGTCCCAGGCTACCCAGAGAGGCTGTAGAGTCTCCTGCTCTGGAGAGATTCCCAACCCGGCTGGACACTGCGCTGCTGGGCCCCCTGCTCTGGGTGACCCTGCT